>JAJJKF010008250.1:0-15469 GCA_023805525.1 Ostracodinium dentatum
ATCCCCAATCCCCAATCCCCAATCCCCAATCCCCATGTTTTTCAAAAATTTAATAATTTAAATTTTATTCATTTAAAGAAAAAAATTAAAAGTATTTAAATTTTCATTTAATAATTAATTTTAAATATCTATATTAAAATATTTTAAATATAAATAAGAATAATTTTTTAAGTTACATAAAATGAATGAAAATACGTCTAGTAAGGACGTAAGAAATGTAAATGGTCCACCTGGAGGTGGACTTGCTTCGGAAGAATCGAAAAAAAATGATCAACAATTTGGAAATTCAAAAAATATTCATTCACAAACAGCGGAAAAATTAAAGAGAGGATTATCAGGATATCAGAATCCTAACAATGAAGAA
The DNA here is from genome assembly GCA_023805525.1 of Ostracodinium dentatum. NCBI lineage: Eukaryota > Ciliophora > Litostomatea > Entodiniomorphida > Ophryoscolecidae > Ostracodinium > Ostracodinium dentatum. The sequence continues at coordinate 365 of JAJJKF010008250.1, forward strand.
AAAGAAGATGAGAAAGTTCCTGACACCGAAGAAAAAAACGAAAACACTCTTCATGGTCCAGATGCCTCCATTTTTATAAAAAATCAAAAAATTTCAAATAAAGAATCATTAAACCAAAAGAAGTATTATTTTCAAAAAAATATTACCAAAGAGCAAGAACAGGCAGAAATTAAAGCAAAGAAAGAAAAAGAAAAAAAAGAAAGAGAAAAAGCCAAAAAAGAAAACAAAGAAATATCCACCCAATTAATTCCAGTTAATGGAAATAATTTTATCAGAAGTGAAAACTATGAAAAGTTAGATTATCGCCAATTAGACCCGACCAAAAATGAAATATATGCGGCAATGACTGGAAAATACTCATCTTTAAGAGCCGGAATTGCTTATATTAATCCAAAAGCCAATGAACCACATGAACTAATCGAAGGTAGGCCTCCCCGAAAAGTTATGATAGACCGTATGAAAAAAGTTTATGCAACAATTAACATAGAAACACTTTTAAAACAAGCTGATATAGATTTTTCTCAGGTTAATCCTTTAGATAGTTGGCTTCCTCTAGAATTTTTTGAAGACAAAGACTTAGATATATTCACTGCTGAGGAATGGATGGAAAAAGCCAAAGATAAAGAAAACGAGGGTCATCAATTATATATCCAAGGTGTAGGATTGCATAGAGATAAGGAAGGAAAAGGTACTTGGAAAAGAGTTTTAATTGATTACTATAATCCAAAAACTGAAAAATATGAAGGAGTGTGGGATGAAGAAAAGGATGAAAAGGAGCCATGTTCTTTGAGTAAAATTTATTTGTTGTTTGATGCTGAGAATCCATTTTTATTTTGCAAGAAAGTTAAATTAGCTTGCGAAGAGAGAGAGAGTGCTGAAAGTATTATAAGATATAATTCATATATTGATAGAATGTTAATTGACCAGATTCAAGATATGAATGAAGATGTGAGAAAAAGATTGCAAAATAATATAAAAAAATTAAGATTTTTAAAAGTTGAACAAAAAAATATAGATGATTTGTTAAGAGATTTAAATTGTAACTACCTTAGAACTACAAATAAAATCATTTTTGACAAATTTTATTACTCCGATTCAAGTAATCTACTTATCATTGATAATTTAAAACTTCCTCCTGAAATAATTAACAATCCAGATATTCACAAAGTAGAAGTAAGAGAAAAAGGTTTAGAGCCAATTCCTCCATATAATTATATCACTTCATATAAAAATTTCACTTTTAAAACATTATTCTGTAAAAAAGAAATTGTTGATTGTCTTCAAAAAATAAAAGAAGAATGTAATAAAATTAGAAATTCAAATACAATTTTTAATTTCGATATTAAAAAGCCATTAAGATTACAAGAATTTAAATCAAAACAAAAAGCAAACATTAATATTGTTGGTAAAAAATTAGATGAATGGGTTAAAATCATTAAAGATACTTTAGAGAAATCTTTGACTGGAGTTGGAAAAGGTAGTTTCAATCTCAAAGTTGCTTCTAAAGAAATTTACGAATATTTAAAACTTAAAAAATATATGACAGTCGTTAAATGCTTAATGCAAGATGTTTTACATAATTTAGTTACCAAATCAATGGAAAATTATGTCAAATTTTTCCAGAAATTTATTCCTATGAAAACTGAAGTAAAAGATGTTAATCAAGTAATTAATACTTATGAGCCTGAAGAAGTAATTGAAGAAATAAATACTACAAATGATTTAATTAATATTGAGGAAATCGAGGCTGAACCGGCGAAAGTCCAACTGGAGTCTTCTAGTCCAGATGATGAAGATTTTATTTATGATGTTAATAGAGAACAAGCTTTATTCCAAATTAATATTACTAAAAAAGATGAAAAAACACTTGAATATACAACAAAAGAAGCTGATTTAATTAAAGATGTTATGCAAATATTCGATGATGGATTAGAACGTATGCAAAAAATTTCGCAAGTTGAACCTTTATTATTACCAAATTTAATTAAAGCAGGAAAAAATGGTATTCCATTAAAAACAATAACTAGGCCAAAGGGAGGTAAACCAATACCTAAGACAAAAGAAGAAATAAAAGAAGGTTTTGAATTAAATGAAGATAGTATATGGATTTGGGAAAAATATGAAACATTAGTTGCTTCACTTAAAAAAGCATGTGAGCCTTTACAACCATATTTAGACACTTTCAGTAAATTTAAAGAATATATTGAATTAGACCCATATGCTAGAATCAAAGAAATAAAAGATGATGAAACAAAAGATATAGATGAAAGAGTATGGACACCCGAAAAAATTAAAGAAGATATTAAAGAAAATAAAAAAAAAGAAGAAAAAATTTTAAGTGAAATACCAAAATTAATCCATGTGAGTTTCTTTATGATAAATTGCAGAGAATATAGGAATGAATTAGCCTCGAAATTCAATAAATTAGCTGATATGGAAATTGAATATTTAAGAGAAAAGGCCAAAGATCTTAATGGTACTATTCAAACTGGTTATGCGCAAATGGCACATGAAATCAATAGAGAAGTTATTACAATTAATGATTTAAAAGAAGTCCAATCTTATATTGCTACAATTCCTTTAGAATTAAACAAATTAAAAGAAAAAACTGCTGATGTTGACAAAATTTACAAAATTTTGGATGAATTTAATGTTAAATTAGATTATATTCAATTTGAACAAAGAATGAATTTAATGAGAGGTCCTACAGATATAAATAACATTAAAGATGAAAAATTAATTCAATTAGATAAAAAGAAAGAACAATTGGCAGAAGAACAAATTGAAAAAGTTAATGAATTAATAGATAATATAAACGAATTAGAGACAAATATAAAAGAATTAGCTAAATATAATGAAGAGACAAAAGCCGAATCAGCCAAAACAATGGCCAATTATATCAAAGATAGATTAGAAGAGTTTAAAGCCGATGGTATTATGTATAATGAAAGAGAAATGTTATTTAATAAACCGAGAACAGATTGGTCAAAAATACAGGAATTAGAATATATGTTACAACCATATTATCATATGTGGATAGGTCTAGATAGATGGAATACAAATTCAAAAAAATGGCTGGAAGGAAACTTTAATAAACTTGATGGAAATGAGATTGATAGTACTATACAAGAATTAATAAAAAATTTCAATATGGCTTTATCTAGATTTAAGTCGGAAGGAGTCGATGATAAAATTTTCCAAATTTGCTTCAAATACAAAAATTTGGTAGATGATTTCAAGCCAAAAGGAGAATTAGCAGTCGCTTTAACAAGAGGATTAAAAGATAGGCATTGGGAGGAAATTACAAAAAAGACCGGAATTGATTGCTCACCACATGATGGATTTACATTCCAGAATATTTTAGATCAAGGAATGATAAAACATTTAGAAATATGTACAGTTGTCGGAGAAAAAGCATACAGAGAAGCAAAAATAGAAGAACAATTGCATGGTATTGAATTAAAATGGAAAGAAATATTTTTTGTGTTATCCGAGCATAAATTGACAAAATTACCTACTATAGCAAACTGGAATGAAATAAATAAAGAATTAGATCAAGATATTATGGATGTTCAGCAATTAGATTTATCTCCATATAAAGGACCTTTCGCAGAACAGATATCAAAATGGAATAAAGATTTATTATTAATATCATCTGTTTTAGAAGAATGGAATAAATGTCAAAAAAGTTGGATTTATTTACAGCCAGTATTTGACAGTGGTGATATAGCTAAAGATATACCCTATGAACATAAAAAATTCAAAATGACAGACCGTATGTGGCAAGACTTAATGAATGGTTTAAAAACAAACAATAATGTAAAACAATGCTGTTCTATGGAAGGATTATATGAAAAACTAAAAGAAGCAAATATGAATTTAGAAAACGTAGAAAAAGGTCTAAATGATTATATGGAAAAGAAAAGAGGTGTTTTTCCACGTTTTTATTTCATATCAAATGCCCAATTTTTGGAAATCTTATCTCAAACAAAAGATATTAAAAAAGTAAAAGATAATGTCAATAAAATATTTGAGCCTATTGATTCTATAACATTAAAAGATGATATGTTTATTACAGCTATACATTCACGTTTCGGAGAAAAATTAGATTTTGTCGAAAATGTCACAATTCATGGTCAAAATGTCGAAATTTGGATGAAAAAATTAGAAGGGCAAATGTTCAAAGCTGTGCATCATTATATGGAATTATCTGTTGAAGATTATGATAAAAGGAAGAGAAAAGAATGGGTTAAAGGTCATCCTGGTCAAATTATAATGGCTGTCAATCAAATCATGTGGACTAAAGAAGTTGAAAAAAATATAGTTGATGGAACTTTGGAAGAATATATAAAAATATATGATGAACGTATATTAGATTTAGTTGATTTAGTCAGAGAAAAACAGACTAGAGTAATGAGTATTACATTAGCAAATTTAATTACACTTGATGTACATAATATGAATGTCATGAAAAATCTTTTAAAAAAAGGAGTCAAAAAAACTAATGAATTTGATTGGATTATGAATATGCGTTATTATTGGGGTCAAGCTTTATTAGATTATTTAAAACCAGAAGATTACAATTGTGTTGTTAAATCAGTCCAAACTGATTTCCCTTATGGATATGAATATGTAGGTAATGCTGAAATTTTAGTCATTACACCATTAACAGATAAATGTAATTTAACCTTAATGGGAGCATTGAGATTGAATTTAGGTGGCGCCCCCGCCGGACCTGCAGGTACTGGTAAAACAGAAACAACAAAAGATTTAGCACGTACTTTAGGTAAATTATGTGTAGTATATAATTGTTCAGATGATACTGATTATGTTATGATAGGTAAATTTTTCAAGGGTTTAGCCTGTTGTGGTGCTTGGATTTGTTTCGATGAATTCAATCGTATTAATATTGAAGTACTTTCAGTTATTGCACAGCAATTGCTTACTTTATTCGGTGCAAAAGATAAAGGTCTTACTGAGATTACTTTCGAAGAATCCGTAATAAAAATAGAACGAACATTCTGTGTATTTATTACTATGAACCCAGGTTATGCAGGAAGAACTGAATTACCGGATAATCTAAAAGCCTTATTTAGATCTATTTCAATGATGGTTCCCGACTATAAATTAATTGCAGAAATTAACTTATATTCATCAGGTTATGTAAAAGCCAGTGAATTGGCAACAAAAGTCGTATCAACAATGAAATTATCATCAGAGCAGTTATCAACACAAGGGCATTATGACTTTGGAATGAGAGCAGTTAAATCCGTATTAAATGCAGCAAGAAGACTAAAAAGAACAGAACATGAAACTCCTGAAGATCAATTATTATTAAGAGCTTTAGAAGATGTCAACGTACCAAAATTCGTATCTGAAGATATTACATTATTTAGAAATATTATAAGTGACTTGTTCCCAACAACAAAAAGACCAGAATCAAATTATGATGATTTATTAAATAATGTAGATACAGTTTGTGCTGAAAGAAAATATAATTTAATTCCATCAAAAGCTTTCAAGGATAAAATTATTCAATTATATGATACACTTCAAGTCCGTCATGGACTTATGATAGTAGGTCCAGCTGGAGGAGGAAAAACAAGCAATTACAATGTATTAAAAGAAGCTATAAGTCGTTTGGCTGATGATAAAACATATTTCAAAACAAGTACAAGCATTATCAATCCTAAAGCTATTACCCATGGTCAATTATATTCAGAACAAAATGCAGATACAGGAGAATGGTCATTCGGTATCGTCCCAACAATTATAAATGAATTCAAAAGAGATACCTCAGGAAAAGTAAAATATTGGATTATTTTCGATGGTCCAGTCGATGCTATGTGGATAGAAGATATGAATTCTGTCTTAGATGATTCTAAAAAATTATGCTTAGCTTCTTCAGATATTATCTTATTAAATGATATGATTACAATTATGTTTGAAGTCGAAGATTTAGTTGTTGCCTCCCCCGCTACTGTTTCCAGATGCGGAATGGTCTATATGGAGCCTTCTAGTTTAGGTATTAAGCCTTTGTATATATGCTGGATAAAAGAATTAGATTTAATGTTGGATACATTACAAAAAAATAACGCAGCAAATGCACAACAGAATAACCAAGCAAAGAAAGATGATAAAAAAGAGAAAAAAAAGAAGGAAAAAGTAGAATCAAAAGGAGATGTTAGAGAATTAATAAAAAATAAATTGACCACTTTATTCGATAATTATTTAGAAGATTTGATTTATTTCGTAAGAAGAAAAGTCAAAGAACCATGCCCTACTGTAGATAATAATTTAGCTTCTAGTGTAATGAGAATTATTGATACTTTCTTTGACAAATTCAGAAGTCAAGAAGCTCAATTTAAAAACATGTCCGAAGAAGTAGAAGCTATAGAAGAAATTTTAGAAGGAATTTTCTATTTCAGTATAATATGGGGCTTAGGTGTAACCACGAATGAGCAAGGAAGAGAAGCATTTAATAAATATTTCAGAGAATTACTTGAAACAAAGGCAATTGACAAAAAATTCGTAGTTCCATCGGATGGTACAGTATATGATTTCTTATTTGATACAGAAAAAAAAGAATGGATACCTTGGATAAATATAATTGGAAAATTAGATTTACCTCATAACATTGGATATACTGAAATAATTGTCCCTACTCCCGACAGTGTAAGAAATACATTTGTTATCAAACAATTATCATTAAGTAATAAACATGTAATAACCACAGGACCAACAGGAACAGGAAAAACAATAAATATAAATGAAGTATTAGGTAAAGGTTTAGGTGAAAAATATATGAGCATTATTATAAACTTTTCAGCTCAGACATCAGCAAGACAAACCCAAGAGACAATACAAGGTAAATTACAAAGAAGAGGAAGAGGTAGATATGCACCAGAAAAACCTGGAGCTATTTTCATAGATGATTTAAATATGCCAGTACGACAAGATTCAGGAGCTCAACCACCAATTGAATTATTAAGACAATGGCTAGATTTCAATGGTTGGTATCATTTAGGAACTAAACAATTTATCACAGTTGAAAATATAATACTATTAGGTGCTATGGGTCTCCCAGGAGGTGGTAGAAATTATCTAAGTCAAAGATTCCAAAGACATTTCAATTTAATAACATATAATGAATTAGATGATACTTCTATCAAAATGATTTTCAGTAATATTTGCAATTTCTTCTTGGTCAAATTCCCAGAAACTGTCAAAAATTTAATAGATCCTACCATAGATATAACTTTAAAAGATTATAAAGAAATTAAAAATGAAATGCTTCCAACACCAGCCAAAATGCATTATATATTTAACTTGAGAGATATTTCAAAAGTATTACAAGGTATTTGCTCTACTACTTTAGGAGAAACAAATGAAAAGCATGATGTGGCAAGAATATGGGTGCATGAAATGACACGTGTATTCGGAGATAGATTTATTAATGATGAAGATCGAAATTGGCTTAAAAATTTATTAGACAAAGGAGCAAAAGAAGTATTCCAAACGGATCAAGATAAATTATATGAATTTGGTAAAGCTATAATTTATTGCGATTTTATGGGTGCTGATCAATTTGCCAAAAAAAATTATAATTTAGTCAAAGATATTCCAAGCTTTATAGATAGAATAAATCAAAGATTAAGAATATACAATGAAGAATCCAAAAAGAAAAAACTCAAATTAGTTATGTTCTTGGATGCATGTGGACATATAAGTAGAATTTGCAGAATATTAAGACAACCAAAAGGAAATGCTTTATTATTAGGAGTTGGTGGTTCTGGTAGACAAAGTCTTGCGCGTCTCGCCACTTATATAAATGGATATGATTGTTATCAAATTGATGTTGTAAAGGGATATGATATGAAAGATTTCGCAAGAAATGTAAAAGAATGCTTAAAAGGTTCGGGTATACAAGAAAAAAATCAAACATTTTTAATCGTAGATACTCAGTTAATATATGGCCTTATGTTAGAGTATATTAATGGTATATTAAATACAGGTGATGTTCCTAATTTATATGCACAACAAGTTGATAAAGATGATATTATAAATGCAGTAAGAGCAGAAGTTATGAATAAATATGGTAATTTAATGGAATCAAATGTAATGAAAGTATACTTAACAAGAGTATTAAAACATATCCATGTTGTATTAGCCATGTCACCATTAGGTAATTCATTTATTAATAGATTAAGAATGTTCCCATCATTAGTTAACTGTTGTACATTAGATTGGTTCAGCGAATGGCCAGAAGATGCCTTAGAAAGTGTCGCTATGGATAAATTCAAAGAAGAAGATACCGGCTTAAGTGATGAGACAATACCTAAGATAGTTAATGCATTTAAATATATACATAAAAGAGTAGAAGTCGAAAGTAAATTATTCTCAGAAGAAATGAGAAGACATGTATATTTAACACCAACATCTTATTTGGAATTATTATCATTGTATCAAAAAATATTAAAAGAAAAAACAAAAGAATTCAATAATAACATAAAAAGATTCGAAAATGGTCTAAAAGTATTAAATAGTGCAAATATAGAGGTAGATTTAATGAAAAAACAGATAGAAGAACAGCAGCCACAATTAGAAAAGGCCACAAAAGAAACAGAAGAACTTGTCAAAGTTTTAACTGTCGAAAAATCTAAGGCAGAAACAGAGAAAGCCGCCGCATCAATTAAAGAAGAAGAAGCCAAAAAATTGGATGAAGAATGTTCACAAATGTTAGCCATTGCCCAAGTAGAATTGGAGAAAGTCATGCCACTAGTTGAAAAAGCTAAGAATTCAATTAATAAAGTTAAATCAAATGATTTATCAGAACAAGCTGGTTATAAAAAATTAACACCAGGTGGTGAAGTACTATTTGCCGCCTTATTATATTTCATGAAAGGAAATGAATGGAAGAGAAAAGAATTTGAAAATAAAGATCAAACAAATCCAGATGGATCCAAAGCATATGATGTAAGAAAAGCTTTAAGTGTAATTGATTTCAATAAATCTGATAAATTATTAGAAACTTTGAAAACATTTTGTACTGAAAGACTCGATGAATTAAAAATATCTCCGATGAGACAAAATATACAAGAGATGGTTGAATTATTCAATAGTAGACAAGTTAATAAGAAGATTTATTGAAAATGCAGCAAAGTCTATGGTCGGTTTATATGAGTATTTAGTATTGTTGGCTGAATATGTTGATAACTGTGAAAAAACTATTGATCCTATTAAAAAGAAATTAGATGAAGCATCAGCCGCAAAAAATAAAGCCAACGCAGAAAAAGAAGATGCTATTTCAAAATCAAGAGCAGCCCAAGCTACTGTCGAAAAATTAGATGCTGAATATAAAAGTGCTATGGACAAACAAAATTCATTATCACAACAAGTAAAGAAAGCCAAAGAAAAATTAAAAAGAGCAGAACAATTAATTAATTTATTGTCTGGAGAACAAACTCGTTGGACTAAGAACGTTGCGGATTTGAAGAAGCAAGTAGAAAATTTAGCCGGAGATTCACTTATGGCAGCGGCTTCAATTTGTTATAATGGACCTTTTATTTATAGTTATAGAGTAAGCTTAGAAAATGATTGGAGAAAAAAAATACAAGATTTAGGAATTATTCATACTGAAGGTATTACTATGAAAGCATTATTAGAAAATCCAATAGAAGTAAATGAATGGAAATTAAATGGATTGCCTAATGATAACTTATCAATTGAAAATGGTATTATAATTAAAAATTCAAGACGTTGGCCTTTAATGATTGATCCACAGAACCAAGGAAGTAATTATATAAAAAAATTCGGTAAAAGACAAGAATGTTTAGTAGTTATTAAAGCAAGTGATCCTAACTTTTTAAATCTAATAAAAGGTGCAATTAGAGCAGAGAAATGGGTATTATTAGAAAATGTATCCGAGAATTTAGACCCAACTCTAGAACCTGTATTAAATCAACAATTAATACAAAAAGGTGCAAACACATTTGAAATAAAAATAGGTGATGATCATGTCCAATGGAGTTTCAAATTTAGATTACATTTATCAACAACAATTCCTAATCCTCATTACAGTCCAGAAACATTTGTCAAAGTCACTATAGTAAACTTTGGTATAACACCACAAGGTTTACAAGAGCAGATGATGACATTATTAATAAATAATGAAATGCCTGAATTAGAACAAAGAAAAAATGCAATTATGTTAGAAAACTTCGAATCTATGGCAGAATTAACGGCAACTGAAGATAAAATTTTAAATGCATTAGAAGGAGGAGATATATCTAAATTTTTAGAAAACGATGATTTAATTGATCAACTGAAAGAATCAAAAACAAAATCTGAGGAAATTTCACAAAAAATTGAAGAAAGTAAAGAAACCACAATAAAAATTGATAAAGAAAGAGAAAAATATAGACCGGCTGCAGAAAGAAGTAGTATATTATTCTTTGCAACATTAGATTTATCATCTATTGATCCTATGTATCAATTCAGTCTTCAATGGTTCAGTAAATTATATGAATTTTCAATCAAAACAACTCCTAATTCAAATAATAAAGATATAAGAATTGCAAATTTGAATAAAATTTTCACCAAAAATTTATATGAAAATGTATGTAGAAGTTTATTCGAAAAAGATAAACTATTATTTAGTTTTGTAATATGTTATAAAATAATAGTTGGAACTACTGGAAATACAGTAAAAATTCCCGATACACAGTGGAGATACTTCCTAGCTGGTCCGAGTGGTGATGTAGAAATACCGAATAATCCAACAAAATGGATAAATAAAAATGAATGGCCGACATTCTTTAGACAATTACATTATATGGATAATAATTTTGAAGAAATGAAAGGATTAGAAAAGTTTTTCATGAAGAGTTGTGATACATTTAAACCAATGAATGATTCAATAACTCCACAAAGTGATCCTCTTCCGGGTGAATGGGATTTGAAACTAACCGAATTCTTAAAATTATGCTTCATAAAAATGATTCGTCCTGATAAACTTATAAGTGCTATTCAATTATGGATTGAAAGAAATCTTGGTAAAGAATTCATTGAACCACCACCATTTGAATTGGCTAAATCATATAAACAAAGTAGTAACATTGTGCCTTTGATATTTATATTATCTCCTGGTTCTGATCCTATAAATGATATCAGAAAATTCGCTGAAGATCAAGGATATGACAAAAATAAATTCCAGACTGTATCATTAGGAAGAGGGCAGGAAGGAAAAGCAATGAAAGTCTTAGAAGATATGAGAACACGAGGAGGTTGGGTTCTTCTCCAAAATTGTCACTTGGCAAAATCATTTATGTCAAAATTGGAAGAAATAGTAGAAAATTTCGATACAAATTGGCCAGATAAAGATTTCCGTTTATGGTTAACATCTATGAGTAATCCATTTTTCCCTGTTTCAATTTTGCAAAATTCTGTCAAAATTACAATAGAACCGCCAAAAGGTTTAAAAAATAATATTCTAAGAAATTACAAAAAGATAGAACCAAAAGATTTAGAAGATGATTGTATAAAAAGAAATGAATATAAAACATTATTATTTGGATTATCATTCTTCCATGCTATTGTCCAAGATAGGAGAAAATACGGACCCATTGGATGGAATGTCCGATATGATTTCACAAATGAAGATTGGATGGTTTCCAGAAAGCAAATAAAAATATTTTTAGAAGAATATGAAAAAATACCATATCAAGTATTGGATTATTTAATAGGAGATATCAATTATGGTGGAAGAGTTACCGACGATAAAGATCAAAGATTGATTAAAACAATATTAGCTACATATTTAACACCATCAATATTCTTATATAAAGGATATAAATTCAGTGATAGTGATATATATTATTGTCCAGAACCAGGTGAGCATGATGTCTATTTGACATATATTGAAAACTTACCAGTTAATAGTGAACCTGTCGTATTTGGTTTACATGATAATGCTGATATAATCACAGCTCAGAATGAAGGTGCAGCTTTATTGGAAACAGTCTTAGGTATCCAGCCAAGACAGTCATCTTCGGGAGGAAAAAGTCAGGAAAGTATAATTTTGGATTTATTAGAAGAAATAAAGAATAAAACACCGGAACCATTTGATAAAGAAGCAGTAGCTAAACAATTCCCGACTGATTATAATGAATCATTAAATACTGTATTGTTACAAGAAGTAATCAGATATAATGTTTTATTAAATACAATGAAGACATCTATTGTAACTTTAGGAAAAGGTTTAACTGGTAAAATTGTTATGGATGAAGAAGCAGAAGAAATGAGTCAATCATTATTTATAAATTTAGTTCCTAAAAAATGGAGTGATGTATTCTTATCTCTAAAACCTTTAAGCTCTTGGTTAATTGATCTTAATCAACGTATTAAATTTTTCAGTGATTGGATTAAAAGCGGAAAAACTCCGAATACATTCTGGTTCTCTGGATTTAGTTTCCCTCAAGCTTTTATGACTGCCGTTCTCCAGAACCATGCCAGAGCGTATAAAACTGCTATTGATTTGCTTTCATTTGATTTCAAAATAATGGGAAATACAAAACCTACTGATATTAAGGACAAACCCGAAGATGGTGTATATGTTTATGGTATGTTCTTAGAAGGCGCGAGATGGAATTATGAAGAGGATAAATTAGATACTTCATTACCCAAGGAATTATATACTGATGTGCCTATGATACATTTCATTCCTACTGCTAATAGGGAATTGCCCACTGAAGGAGTATATTTCTGTCCATTGTATAAAGTTCTGAGTAGAGCCGGTACTTTATCCACTACAGGCCATTCAACTAACTATATCCTATTTGTAGAATTACCCACAGATAAAGCACAAAGTGTTTGGATTAAAGCTGGTGTTGCGATGTTCTTGTCATTAAAGCAATAAAAAAAATATTTCAAATTTTCAATTGCGTGTATTTCATTCATAATTAATTAATATAAAATATATATATATTATTCTTTTTATTTCAAAAACAAAAAATAAATAATTATTATTTTTTCGAATCACATATTTTTATTAAATCATGAATATTTATGATCCAAGGATCTTTAGGTAATAATAGTCCTCCTACAATTTCTAAAGTTTTATTGAAATATAATCTAGCACTATTTAATTTATTTTTTTTTAATAAAACTACTCCATAAGTATAAAAATATGTCGAATATCTATATATAGTCTCCTGTGTTGCATTATTTATTTTTTGTTTTAATATCAATTCAATTATTGAACTCAAAATTTCTTCAGCCTGTTCAAATTGTTTGAAAGATAAATAAACTTCACTTATTTTATATTGTAATTCTAATACTTCATCATGAGCTTCTCCGTATAAATTAAATTTTAATTTCAAACTTTTTTTATAAAAAATTAAGCTGTCTTTAAACCTATTCATCATTTCATAAATAACTCCCAAATTTTCAAAAATATCCGCGTTTAATTTATGTATAGTATCATTTCCTAAAATTCCTTCAGTTTGTGAAAGACCTTTCTTTAAATATTTTTCTGCTATATTTTTATTGCCTAAATATATATAGCATAAACCAATATTTAAATATACGGCAGATAATTTCACATTTAACTCCGGTTCTTTGCATATTTTTGGTAGATCATTTTCGCAAGAAAAATAGGATTTTAAAGCATTGTTATATTCCCCTAAATTTAGGGAAATGGCTCCTAGTAGCATATTTGCTTTTTGTCGGTATATTAAATTTTCTTTTATATAATTATTATTGTTAGAAGTTTCTATGAGGAGAAGTAATTCATTTAATGCATTTTTGCTATCTTCTAAATTTGATAAATTTAAATTGCATTCTGCCAGAGTATATAGCATTTCTATATTATTAGGATTATCTTCTTGATTATATTGTTTTGATGTATTTATATATTTATTAATAAGAGTAATTGCTGATGAATAATCTTGATTGGACATTTTATTAAAAATATCTTTTTTTAATGAATTCTGATATTCATATAATTGTTTAAAATCTGACTGATTATTATTATTTTTACTATTATTATTTATATTATTATCATAATTATTTCTAATTTTATTATTATTTGAAACACTATTCGCTCTATGCATTTTTTGTTTATGCATTATTAAATGCTCTTTTGAACAAAAAAAAGAGGGATTATAGCATTGCTCACATTGTATATATCCATTTACTTTGCATATTAAACACTTTTGATTATCGTACATTTTTAATTTAAGAAATATTTTAATTTTTAAAAATTTAAAAAGGAATTAATATATTTTACAAAAATAATTATTTTTTTATTAATTATTACTATTTATATTATTAGAAAAATAATGAAAGACCAAAATTCTTTTTCTTCCAAGAATAAAGACCAAAAACTAAAAGAAAATCCTTTTAGTATATATAAAGTGAATAAGCGGAATTTAAAACGAAGATTATCTGACAAAAAATTTAATAAAAAGACATTGGCATCATCCTCTACTTCATATCCAAACAAAAATAAATCTTCAACTTTTTCTAATATAAAACCAGTATATTCATATAAAGAAACATTAACCAAAGCTTACAATAAATTAAATACTGTATTACACAGTTATAATATGTCCAAAGACTCAATAAATGTAAAAATAGCTAATGATATAATTTTTGATGAAAGAAAAAGAATTGTTAGTGTTTTCAAAGATTATTTGTTATGGAATGAAACTGCTGACTTTTTAAAACAATATTATAAAAAAAATAAATCATTAAAAATGATATTAGGATTTATTACTTATTATGAAACATATATAAAATTTTATCCAGAATACGGCCCACATGAAGATATTTTAAAAATATTGAAAAAAAATATTAAAAAAAAACGTAAATATTATGAAAGAATAGAAGAAGATGATGTTAATAATTATCTTTATGATAAAAAAGAAATAACAAAACCTAATTTTGAGAGATTAATTAAAGATTCAGAAATTAAATTAAGTAGTGTAAATTCAAAAGAATTACAAAAAAATAAATTAAAGAATTCAAAAAGTACGTTAATGCTTGATTCTAATGATAAAGATAATAATAATAATAATAAAAGCATTGATAATAATAATAAAGATT
>JAJJKF010008251.1:0-15022 GCA_023805525.1 Ostracodinium dentatum
TAAATTTCATAAATTCAGGCAGTTGCGGTGTTGTTTTTGAAGGAAAAATAAAAAAATATCCAAATAAGAGAGTTGGATTAAAATTTTTAATGGGTAAATTACTCGACGAAAAGATACATCGAATAAAAGAGTGTTTTTTATAGCTTCTAATCAATCTAAATTAGATAAAGATATTAAATATTCTATTAATGATGGAAAAAAAGATTTATCGTCTATTTTAAAGAAAACTATAAAATTTAAAGGGGAAGATTTTACTTATATTGTTTATTATTTTTATATTACACCAGAAGATTTAAATGATAAAAACAAAGTTCAGAATTCTAAAAAATATAAAGCAAAAATACAACTCAATTTAAAAAAAAAAATTTTCCCAGGAGAAATACTATTTTTAAAAGAAAGAAATAATTTTATCTATGATTATGAACTTAAAGAATGTAAAGATTGGACAACAATTACATATCCTCCACCAAGTATTCCATTTACTAATGCAGACAAAATAAAGATTTTTAATGATGTTTTAAAACAATTAAATGTAAAACAAGGTGATGAACTATCTCTGAATTTAATTAGTGATTCTCAACTTTTAATTATGGGACAACTTTTTTGCTTAGATTTTTATTTAGAGATTTATAAGCTATGTTATACAAAAAGAGAAGGTAGATTGCATTTAGCAATGTTTAAGTTGAATAGAGTATTGATACCAGAAAAATTCAATACTAAATTATATTCATGCTTTTTAAAATTAATAGAAACAAAGCCAAATAAAATAACTGAAGGTGTTGATAATCCTGACAAATATTTGAAGTCATTCTATTCATTATTACTTTATTTTAGGGCTAATCTTGAAAAAGATAAAGTTCAATCATTACTTATAAATAAAAATTTATGGAAATATTTTGTTGATATTCTTCCAATAAATTATAAAAGTTTTTCAAATTTAGATATATCAGATGAACTTATCAATGAAATGCTGAAAAAACAAAAAATTAAATTTGAAGAAATTAAAGGTATTCTTTGTTTTGCTGGGAACACAGACAGATTTTTATCTATAATAAATAATAATATTGATATAATTGCTGAATGCTGTAAAAAAGAAAAAAAAGAAATAAAAATGTCAGAAATGGTAAATCCAAATAAAAATGATGATTTAATTAAAATAATTGAGGAAATCAAAAAGATTATACAATATCAAGTAGAAAAAAATACAAATTTTATATTATTTGATGAAGATTTTTGGAAAAATTATATTCATTTTAATGATAAAGTGAATATAAAAAACCTCCTTTTAATAAAGAAAGCTGTCATTATTTATATAGAAGCTAATAACACAATAAATTATGAACAGCTTGCATTAAAATTTGCAATTCATAATACAGGAATACTATCAATAGAAAGAGGTGAATTAAAAAATGTAGAATTTCTTAATTTTATAGAAAATGAAGACGTCTTTTTTACACAAAAAACTTATGAAGGTAAAGGATTTAGGCCATTAACTACTCTTAATGCTATAGATTTAGAAATAGCAGATGAACAATTTTTCAAAAGATGGGAAACTTCTATGATTTTTGACATTTTTTCATTTAACGATTATGAATTTAAAAAAGAACTTATTAATAAAGTTAATGATATGAAAGATTTTGGAAAATTGCTTAAATTATTTGATTATAAAGATAAAAAACAATTTGATAGTAATGCTTCTTCTTTGTTGCGTGAAAAATTAAAAAATATAATAAAGACTTATAAAATTGAAACATGCCCAAATTTCATTAAAGATATATCATTATTTATTTATATGTTTGATAAAAGGAATTTAGAAATAAAAAAAATATTAGAAAAAATAATTCAAATACAAATTAAATCAGTTCAAACTATTACTGATATATATTTATATTTAGCAACTAATTATAAAGATATTTCAAAGGATGTAATTGATTGTATCACTAATTATTTTACAAGCAACAAAGATACATTGAATGGAGAAAAAATATTATTTTTAATAGAAAAATTGGACTCAAAAGATTTTGTTAAATCAATTTTAAATAAAATAAATAATTATGTAATAAAAGAAGAAGAAATTTTAAGCCAAGAAAAAGAAATTGATTCTTTTAAACTATTAAAAGGTATACAAAAAGGAAAACTATTGGAAAAATATGAAGATCTACAACAAACAAAATACCTAGCATGTACTCTAGATTTAAAAGAAAAATTTTTAAATAAAATAATTCAGGGAGAAATAAGTTATAGCTTAGTATCTAGTTGGATTGGAAAAAAAAATTTACTTAAAGAAAGACTAGATATATTATTTTTTAATAATATTCAGGATGTTGAAAAATCAATCAATATATTTACTGAAAAATTTAAACGAATTATAAAGGAATTAGCATATATAAAAAAATTAAATGGAGTACTTAAAGAATTTTATGAAGTTAGTCATCAAGATGATATCAAAATGTTGGAACAATTTGATAAACAAATAAAAACGGGAAAAATCAAAGAAATAGATGAGGAGGAAAATATAAATAAACAAAAAGCAATTAGAAATATACTTCCAGATTTAGATAATAAATATGATTTAAAAAATTCAAAATTTTTTGTGCATTTATTCAGGAATAAAAAATCAAATTCAAATTCATTAAAAAAAGATGATGAAATTTTTAAGGAAGCTTATGAAGATTTTGAAAAATTAAAAGTTTTATTTACAGAAAATTGGATAACAAATATAGATGAATCAATAATTAAAGAATGTTACAACGCCTTAAAAGATATCAATGAAAATGAAATAAAAATCCAATTAAAAAATTTAACAAAAATTTTTAAAATAGAAAACTATCCAGATTTAGAAATTGATAGATTAAAGGATGAAATAAAAATATTAAGTAAAAAAGAAGAAATCTTTCAAACTGTTAATAGTTGCCTTCACTTTATTTCTGAATTAGAGGCAATACCAACTGATTTTTCTAATTCATTAAAGGAAATAAGAAAAAATTTATCAAAAAATATAAGTGTAGAAAAAATTAAAGAATATGAAAAGACATTAGTTAAATATGGAATAAATATATTAGATCAAAAACCAGAAGATAAAGATTATTTAAATATACTATATTCATTATATTCTAAAAAAGGTTCTCTCAAATTTATTATTGGAGTAACTGATGAAGATTGCCGTAGATTACAAGAGCTTGTATCAGAATCAGAAAGTACATTTTTAACTGGTGCTGAAGTACAAGATATGATAAAATGCTCAAAGTTTATTCATGATTTTGGAGTCATTAAAGATACTAAAACTGATGAAGAATTAATTAGTATTTTAATGAAAAATGTTCCACAAGTAAAAACTATTTCAGCACATTTTATTGAATATACAAAAAATTTCGGGCAAATTCAAGAATTATTTTCACAAAAATTAGATAAATCTCAAGCAACTTTAAAACAAATAAAAGACATAATAAAATCATCGAGTTTTACTCTTTCCACTGATAATATTAAAGAGCCATACTTATTTTTCAATGCTAACTATGAAAATGAAAAAAAAGAGATAACAAAAATTAACTACGAAGATTTAATAGAATTAAGAGGAAGAGCCATGCTGACAAAGAAATTAGGAAATGAAAAATCAAAAGAGGAACAAGAAACATTTGAACTCAATAAAAAATTTGCAGAAAGAATGAATGAAATTGAAAAGATAAATGGTTTATTGAAAAAAATAACAGAAAAAGGATACAGTGAGAATATTAAAGTATTTATTGATATAGTGGATAAAAAAGCAAATTTTTACTCAATAAATTCAAATAATGAGCAAATCAATTTTAAAGATTATGAGCATTGCAATAAATATTTAAATAATATTCTTTCGAAGACAACTGAAACTCAAATTAATTTTTATAAAAATGAAAAAACACAGTTAATTAGATATATATATGGTAGACAATTTATTTTATTTAATAATTATTTAAAAAATTTATCAGGTGTTTCTTTGACTTCATTTTTAAAATTTATTACAAATGATAACATACCTTCAGACGTAAATTTAGATCAAATAAAATATGATTATGATTATAATTTAAATGAAAATGATCAATACATATGCTTGTTAGAAAATATTAATAAATTTTTAAATGAATTTTTAAAACAATTAAAAGATATATCTATTATATATAAGCAGAATTTTATACTTGAAAAATTTCAGAATGAATTTAGAGGTTTATATACATATTTATTAGAGGATGATAAAATTGGAGAAATACAAAAAGGTGTTGAAGAGCATATATTAAATTGGTGTCAATTTTTAACAGGTAACCCGCCTATGGCCAATACTATCTTATTATGTAATGAAGAAACAACTTCAGAAGAAATAACGGCTTTTATATACAGAGCATTTTTATGCCAGTATAATGTAGTTTTTATGGTTGGAAAAATTGAATTATTAAACCCAGATAAAAGGCAAGTGTTGACAGAATTAATTAATCTTTTATTCACTGAACATGAACACAAAATGAAATCTTGCCTAATTTTTGTATATTATGAGAAAACTGCAAGTATTGTCCAATACTTGGAAAAAATAAAAGGAAGAAAAAAATTAGAGCATAGTGACAAGAAAAAAGGAGAACAAATATTATATGATGAAGAAGTTGAAATTATAAGCTCAGATAAATCCGGGGTAGGAAAATCAACAAAAATTAAAAGAGATATTGAAAAAAGTGGAAAAAAATATATTCATTTTCCTTTTGGTGGGGAATTTAGTCGAAAAGATGTTATAAATAGATTAAAACAAATAGAGAAAGATATAAATGATAAAAGAGTAAAAAAAAAGGCAATTCATTTGGACTTATATGATTCGAAACAAGTAGATTTGATGAAAGATTTTTTATATAGTTTTCTAATAACTAAATTATACGGTCAAAATGAGACATTGTTCTATTTATCTAAAGATGTAGAAATAAAAATAGAAATTCCTAATGGTTTTGTTGATTTCTTTTTGAAATTTCCAATTTTAAGCATGTTTAAAAATAAGAAAGAAATGAAAATTAACGAACTACCTCCATTAATAATAGAAAAACAATTGAATTCAAATATTCAGATAGTTTGTAACTATTTAAAAGTATTAAAGGAAGGTAATTTAGCAAATAAAGATTTATATATTAAAAATGTTTCTATGGATCCTGATGATATTAAAGTATTATTAAATCCTGTCTTTATTAAAGAAGATACTAAGCTTGATGCAACATCTTTATCTCAAGAAGAATGCGAAAAATTAATTAAGGAATATATTGGTATTGAATTACCAACATATTACCAAATAAATTCTTTTATAAATGCATTATCTGGACAATTGAAAAAATTTAGTATAAATTTCCTATTAAGTGCTGGAAATTTAATTCAAACTGAAAATATGTTAAGAAAAAAGCATTTGAAGGAAATTCGTGTAAACATGGTAAAAAGTTTCATTAAAAATACTCAACATTTTACACGAGGAGCATTTACTAAATTATTAAATTCTCAATTAGATACTTATAAAGTTGGAGTTGAAAATGGTAAATATGATGAAGATAAGCAAGATGATATTGCTATTAAAACATTATCAAAAGAGAAAGAAATTATATCATTTGATCAAATTAAACCATCTCTTATATTTTTCCATGAAGGGCAAGGTCAAGATTTTAGTATAATTTCAACATGTAAAAAAGAAGACCAAGAATATATAAATTTATTGGAATTAAGAAAGACACCTGCAATAATTCAAAATGCTGCATACAGAGTTAATAAAATTAATAAAAAAGAGCCAATACCTAAAGAATTAAATGATTATACTAAGTTCACCCAAAAGGATTTTTTGATGGAAATTAAAAAAATTCTTGATATCCCAAACCCAGTAGATAATACAGATAAACAAAATAACAATTATAAAACTATTGAAGAAATAGTAGGGGAATATGTCTTCACTGCAGATAATTTTATTAAAATGGTTTTGATATTACTTCGTATAAGAGAAAATATTCCTATCATAATGATGGGGGAAACTGGTTGTGGTAAAACCAGTCTAATTAGGAAATTGTCTGAATTAATGAATAATGGAGAAAGTAAAATGAAAATATTGAATATTCATGCAGGAATAAATGATAAAGAGATTGTTGACTTTTTATATGATTCAAAAAAGGAAGGAGAAAAAACTATTAAAAGTATAGTAGAAGAAGCTGAAATACTTGAAAAAGAAGAAAAAGAAATAAAAAATAAATTTGAAGGAGAAAAGCAAATATATTTTGAAAAAAAAATATGGATATTTTTGGATGAAATAAATACTTGCAATTGCATGGGATTAATATGCGAATTGATGACAAAAAATTCATGTCAAGGACGTCCATTACCTAAAAGTATTGTTTTTATAGGAGCTTGTAATCCTTATAGAATGGTTGTAAAAGACGAAGAACCTAATGGATTAAAAATTCCAGGAACAAAAGAAAGAAAATTAGTATATACTGTTAATCCATTACCTCATTCTTTGTTAAATTTTGTTTTTAATTTTGGAAACTTGACAAAAAAGGATGAAGAAAGTTATATTAAAAATATGGTTATAAAACCAATTGAAAGCTTTTATTGGGAGAAAATCAAAGAAAAAAAACTAGAAGAAAATAAAGAAGAGCAGAACCCACAAGTCAAAGAAATAAAAAAAGAAGAAAATGAAGAACAGCAAAACCAACCCGAAGTAAAGCCACAAGGACAACCTAATCAAAATAAAGAAAATAAAGAAAATAAAAAAATTGAGAAAACATTAGAGAATTATTTAACTAAAGAAGAATTTGAAGAATGTAATAATTTAAAAAAAATAGCCAGTCAATCAATTACTGAAGCACAAGAATATGTAAGAGAAAAAAATGATGTTTCATCGGTTTCACTTCGTGAAATAAGAAGGTTTAGTATTTTTTATAATTTTTTTGTTTGCTATTTAAGAAAAAAAAAAGCATTATATTCATCTATGGACCAAAATGAATATTATGAAGTAATAGATCAATTTTATAAAAATTTGACTGATGTTGATATATATAAATATGCAATTAATTTAAGTGTATATATGTGCTATTATTTAAGATTAACTAAAAAAGAATTTAGAGATAATTTTTCCACAAAAATGAATAAACATTTTGGTTTTAATTTTAAAGATATTCCTAAGAAAGAACAAGAATATATTTCAAATAATATTGTAATGAAAAAAGGAATAGCTAAAAACAGAGCTTTATTAGAAAATATATTTACTTTATTTGTATGTGTAAATGCTAAAGTGCCTTTATTTATTGTAGGAAAACCAGGATGTAGTAAATCTTTGAGTGTTCAATTATTATTCAAGTCAATGAAGGGTGAAAATTCAGATAATCCTTTATTTAAAACTTTACCAAAATTAATACTGAATTCTTTCCAAGGATCTTTGGGCTCAACTTCAAAAGGAGTTTTAAATATTTTTAGAAAAGCCAGGGTATTTTTAGAAAAAGAAAAAGATGAAAATTTATCTAAAGTGATTTCAATGATATATTTTGATGAAATGGGTCTTGCTGAACATTCTCCAAATAATCCTCTTAAAGTTATACATTCTGAATTAGAATATGACTTAAATGAAGGAAGAAAAAAAATTGCCTTTGTTGGTATTTCAAATTGGCGTTTAGATGCATCTAAAATGAATAGAGGTCTTTATTTATCTATACCCCAACCAGATAAGAAAGATTTAATAAAAACAGCTCAAACAATTGCTGAATCTTATAATAAATCATTAGCTGACAATAATAAAGAATTATTTGAAACTCTAGCTACAACTTATTATGAATATAAAAATGAGTTAATAGAAAAATATACTATAAAAGAAGATTTTCATGGCTCACGAGATTTTTATCATCTTATTAAAAGTGCTATGAGGAAATTATTAAAAAAAGCAGAAGATGAGCACAATACAGATATAGATGAGCACATTAAAGAAACAATAGGTGTAGATAGTTTAGAAAGGAATTTTGGAGGGCTTGAATTTGAAAACGGAGTATCTAGTTTGGAAATTGTAAAAAATATATTTAGAAAGAAATATGTAAATTGCCCATTGGGCAAAAGATATGATGTGCTTAAAAGCATTAAAGAAAATATTAAAGACAAGGAAAGTAGATATTTACTATTGATATCAAAATCATCAGTATCAAATTATCTACTTAGTTCCATATTAAGTGATAAAGAAGTTAATAAAGAATCTATTTTTTATATAGGTAGCCGGTTCATCAAAGATCAGCATTCAGAAGAGTATACTCTAAAAATATTAAATAAAGTCCAACTTCAAATGGAACAAAATAAAGTATTGATATTAACAGACCTGGAGCCAGTATATCCTGCCTTATATGATTTATTTAACCAAAATTTCACTGTAGTAAGTGATAAAAATTATGCTCGTATTGCCATTGGTAGCTCCAATAATACTTTTTCATTAGTCAATGATAATTTTAAATGTATAGTTTTAGTTGATCAAAATGAAATAGATAAACAGGAAGCACCTTTCTTAAATAGATTTGAAAAACATATTATTTCTTTTGAATATCTTTTAAAAGAAGAATTATCAAAAGCAGCCGATGAAATTTATAACATGTTACAAGACTTAACAAAAACTAATATACAAGAAAACGAAATAAAAATATCATATGATATAAATAATTTACTTGTAAATTGTGATAAAGAAGAAATTCAAGGAATTATATATAGAAAGTTTAGTGAATATCAAAAGAAAGGGGAACAATTAAAAGTTCAAGATTTACAAGATTTTGTTCTAGAAAAAGTATCATTAACTTTACCGCAAGACATAATTCTTTTAATGAAATATTCTGGATTTGAACAGAAATATAATAATGTAGCAGAAAAAATAATTAAATTTTATCAAAAAGGCGAACATAATAATTTATATGAATTCTTAAAAACTATGAAAAATAATAAAAATATTGTTTATACATTTACTAGTATAGTAGAGCCTTTATTGAATAGAATAAATGAAGATTTTGAAACTGAAATGTTTGGAAAAATAAATAAAAATAATATTAAAGATATTCAAATTAGCTCATTAAGTGCAGAAAATGAGTTGGAAACAGAACTAGAAAAAATTTATTTAGATGAAGAAGATAAGATAAAAATAATTATTTTTAAATTTAATCCAGATGAAACAGATATAATGAATTATATTAAATATTTCATTGAAAATCATATAAAAGAAAAAAATTATGAAGATAAAAAAATGAAAAAAGCATATATTTTCTCTGTTCATATGAACAGAATTTTTGAAGCTGATAAAAAAGACCCAAAAAAGAAAAGCTATATAAAAAGAAATGAATTAGGTGAAATTATATCTCATTTAAGTGATTTTTATCAAATATTTATAGATAATTTAAATGGAGAGGGTATTTCTTTATTAGAACTAATGAAATATAAAGAAGAACAATTATATCAAAAATGCCTTGATTTAGATAAAGAATTTATTAGAAATATCTATAATGCTTTTTCATATTTTAGTTATAGTTTTACCATGGATGTTGGTGATATTAATGATGGCAATTATTCTAAAAAAGTAATAAATTATTTAAAAATGCATTCAGATTTAAGTAAATCTATAATAGAATGCATATTAAAGCAAAAGGTAAAAGAAAAAGATATTTTTGAAGATATTTTGAAAAAAGATTATTTCACAAGAGATGATACCGAAATTATTTCTACGGTTCAGAGGTATTTATCAGAATCATTTACAGATAATTTAAGTCAATTTGTTTTTAAAAGCGAAAAAGACCACTTTTTATCAACTTTTATTTACAACCAATTTCTGAATAAACATGATGAAAATGATAATGATAACAAAAAAGAGAAAAAAGAAAATAATGATAATGAAAAAAAAAAAGAAGAAAACAATTTAAATAAAATAGTTGAAGGAAAAAAAGATGATTCTCAATATTATATGGGAAATAAATTAGTTAAAAAATTAATAGATGCTTATTTGGGAACTTTAGATACTGTTAGAACAGAAAAATTCGTGAAAAAGATGAAGGATAATAGAATTACTCTTTTATTAGGATTGAAATTGCCTGCAATAAAATTTATCTTAAATAAATTTAAAACTCATATTAAAAATAATTTGAGTGAATTTTATTTGGAAAATGAAAGAGATATAAAATTCATAAGTACCGATGATAATGATTTTATGAAACAAATTAACTATCATAAAAAAAAAATTAAAAGTTATCAAAGAAATATGGAAACAGAAATTAATAAAAATGAATTATTACAACAATTAATTGAATGTGGAAAAGAAAATCCAGAGGATAAAAAAAAATTTTATGAATGGGTATTGGAAGATTATTATCTGTTGTTTTTGTCGGATTCATTACAAGATATAAAGAATTCATTTAAATATATAGAAGATTACAAAAGTCTTTTAAAAAAAATGGTTTCTCTTCGATTTAATCTAGATAGTGAAGGAGAAGGAGTTGATCCTACAAAATCTATTGCAATGAAAATACTTTGGTTAGAATCTAATAGTCAATATATATCAACAATATTAAATATTTATCAAAAAATAGCAGTTAAGCAAAAAAATTTATTATTGAAAGTTAATAGAAATATAGATAATAAGGAAATTCAATATGAGATTAGTGGAAGAGCCCCAGAACATACTAAAGAAATTAATTCTCCATTTTTCTTTATAATAGAATCATTATTAAAAATAATTACAACGGATTTTGAATTATATGAAAATTTAAAAGGACAAGATTTTTATGATTTTATAAATACATTAAAAGAAATAAAGAATAAAGCATTAAATATAGTAACAGAATTAATTATTTATTCAAAAGAGGTATTTACAATTCAGGAATTTTTAAATATAGAATCTAAATTAAATAATGTGAACAAAAGCAATTCAGAAAATATATTAAAAATTTTAAATATTTTGTCAAACCATATAACATATTCCAATAATTTAATAGCTGATCATTCAAAACATCAAGATTTATGTCAAAATATCCAAATTTTATATGACTTTTTGTATGAAACTTTAGGAAATACCAATGATTTCATAGAATTGATATTAAATATTTTAGTTGATGAAATTAAGAAATTAGAAAATGATGAATATAGAAAAAAATTAGTAGAAATTATATTAAGCAATCCTAATTTGATTGCTAATTCATATGATTTTATGTCTATTATAATAAAAAAATCAATTGAAAACACAGTAGATAAAATGCGAGATAATCTTGATAATATTAAAAAAAGTAATAATTCTTATATAACATTAATTAATAATGCAGACAATGATGCCTTAAATGAAATAATAATAAGTATATTTGAGAATCAATTTAATACTTATTTTGATTCAATTTCTTCTTTACCAGATGAAGAATTAGAAGAAAGTTTCCCACAATATTTTGAATACAAAAAAAATCATAATAAAGAAAATCCCTCCTCTGCTTTATTAGATAGAAGCTTAGATATATTTAAAGATTGCTTAAACTTATTAGAAAAGATATTTAATAATAGATTGGAAAAGAAAGATAAAATCGATAATGAGAATATCTGCCAATTATATTGCATTTCATATATAAAAATGTATTTATTTAAATGTATTAATTACAATCATATCATGAATCAAGACTTTCTTAAATTTGAAGAAGTTGTTAAAGCTATTGAAGGTCCTGCTAGAAATAATTTCAGAAAAATGATAAAGCTTTATGTTTTTAAAATATTCTTTTATTTACTTAATAATAATTATCATACTTTTGCTCAATATCATTATCCAAATCATCAAATAACATTTTTTGAAGAGTTCAAAGAAAAATTCAATGAAAAAATAGAAGCAATGCTTAACTATTATTTAATTCCAATTGGAGAAAAATATCAAATATATGAAGAAGAATTCAAAAAATTTGAAGCATATCGATATAAAGAATTTAATTATTCAGTAAAAGAATTTAAAGAGTATATAGAAAAAAATGGTATTGATATATATTATACAATTTCTGCTAATATCATCTTATCCAATCTTGCTTTAAAAAATTATGTTCAAGATACTAATGAATATTTAAAATATTCTTCATTTACTAAAAATTTATTTGATGCTCAATTAAATTTACCAGAAATAACTAAGAAATTATTTTTACTTTTTTCTAATGATGAAGTATTTAATAACACAATAAAGAAAAAATTATTAGAAGACGAAAAACTTATAGAAATTGATTTAAATGCTTTCGAAATATTATTATATGCATTAAGAATTTGTCTTCAAACTTCGAACGTTCAACAATCTCAAGGATTATTATATTCAGAATTATTATCTCCAGATTGTGAAAAAGCAATAAGCGAAAATTGTTTTCCAGGAAATAATATCTCTAATGATTTTTATGTAAGCAACTATTTCTTAGTTGAGCATCATCTCAATACATTCCCTGAAAATTTAGGAGCTTATGTATGTTCTTGTGGATACTACTATTCTATAGCTCCTTGTGGATTTCCTAACAAAGATATAAAAAATGCAAAATGTGAAAAATGTGGAGAATCCATTGGATATGCTGAAAAACCTAAAGATATCCCAGGAAGACATGGAATGGTGATAAGAAAAGGTCATTATAGAATATTTAAAAATAAGGCTCACAAAGATGTTCAATTAAGTGAAAATGGTGACAACGATCAAAATATATCAAATATATTATTAGAAGATTATAAAAAAACAATAATTGATCCAATTATAGAACAATCTAAATTTGGTATAAGTAAAATTTCAAAAATATCGTTTGAGAATATTAACCAAAGTGCAAGAAAATTATCATTAGTTGGATATAGATTGTTGAATTTTATATTATATTCTCATTTATTTTATTCAAATTGTTTAGGATTGATTTCAAATGATATTATGAGCAAATATATTTGCGATGGAATAACTTGTATTAAAATGCTAGTTATTGATTGGAATTTATTAAAAGAAGCTTTACATTCAAAAGGTATACAAATTATTCAAATATTTATGAATATGATTTTTGATAAAATTTGTGGAAAATTAATAGCTTGTAAAGAAATGAAAACAAATAAAGAAAGAGAAAAATTCGAAGAAGAAATAGATGCATTATTAGAAGAATCATATAAAGAATACGAAGACTATTCTAAAAAATATCTTGAAATAAATAAACAGGCTTTACAACTTGACATACATAATATGAAATCTTTAATGTTAGAAAATAATGATGCAAAATCATATGATGAAAAAGAATATCCATTCTATAAATTCTTTTTAATGACAACTTATCCAACAAAAGATTCCTTTATAAATGAATTAAAAAAAGTTGATCAATATGAATCAAAATTTCCCTTATTAAATTCAATTATAAACAAAGACGAAAGAGCAAATTGCTTAAAATATTTGCCAGATTTTAATGAATTTTCTAATTTCATGATAGATTATTATTCATATAAAGTATCTAGAGAAGAAGCCTCAAAAAAAATAATTAAAGATGAAGAAATATATAAAAATAATCAACAAAGATTCAAAGAAAAATTTGATAATTTTATAAATATTTGGAAAGATATAAAACCTTTTGCAACACAATATGGTTGTAGAGATGGTATGGCACCAGTAGATTTAGATGAAAACAAGAGTTTAGCTTACTTCCTTAACGATAATGGGGAAATAGGTAAAGGGATGTATATTGCTGCGGCCTATCAGAACTTTATAGATTTGCAAAATGCATTTTTAAATGGATTAATTGAACCATTAAAACTAAATGGAATATTGAATAATTTTGTTAATCAAATGGAAAAGACAATAGATGTTCAAAAGGCCAAAAATAATGAAGCTCTAAATTTTGATCAAATTGATGAAGTATTTATGGAAACAATTTTTGAAAATAGTAAAAGAAATATTTATAAAAATGATAATAGTATTAATTATATGAATTATAAGCAACATATATATGATTTTGGTTCAATTGAAAAAAAATTAGGTGAAATATTATTACCAGGAAAAGTTAAGTTTAATGACCATGAACATTTAAAATTTGTTACTTTTTGCTTTGAAGGGTTCAGAGGTAATAAAACTAGTGTTTTATCTGTTTTTGCAGAAAAATATAAACAAATTGTTTTATCTTTAGAAAAGAAGCAAATTATATACGATTCAATAAAAGATAAAATACAAGTTGAAAATGAAGATTTATCAAAAATATTATTTTCAATTCAATTGCTTATTTATTATCTGACCCAAGAATTAAAAGATGATAGCGATGATATAAAAAATATAATTGAAGAATTACCTGATTATGTAACTATATCCAAAGAATGTATAGATTTTTTCCAAAAACAAAAGATAACAGTCGCAGAATTAATTGAACTTTACTCTTACATTGAATTATTATGCTTTAAGCCTATTATTAAAAATTTAAAAGAATATTATAAGAAAAAAATTGATGTAGATAAAGCTGAAAACATAAATAAATTATTTGATGAGAGAAAATTAAAAATTATTACAAAAACAAGCTTAGCAACAGCATGCCGTAAATTAATATCAAGATATTTGGTAAGTACCAGAGATGATACAGATTTTAGTGAAAAAAATAAATTAGATTTATATTTAAAAAGAGAAGAATTGTGGAATTTAGAAATGTGGAAAAATCTTGAAGCTAAAATAACACAGGAATTAGATATTCTAGGTAAGGAAGAATTAACATTAGGGCAAAGCTATGAATTATATAATTTATTAGGAGGTGATGAAAAAATCGCCTTAGAAGGTATTCAATTAAAAAATGAGGAAGATAAACAAGACAACGATGAAAAAGTAAATGAAGATTTAGGTGAGCAAAAAATTATCAAAAAGGATAAAAAGAAAAAGCGTATAAAATATTAAAACTTAATTAAATAGAATTATTTATTAATTATCTAAAAAAAAATTAATTAAAAAATTATGATTATTTTAATTTTTTTTATAATTCTTTATATGTCTAAATGGGGATTGGGGATTGGGGATTGGGGATTGGGGATTGGG
>JAJJKF010008252.1:0-15021 GCA_023805525.1 Ostracodinium dentatum
CCCAATCCCCAATCCCCAATCCCCAATACCCAATCCCCAATCCCCATTATAAAAATTTTTATTTTTAATTTAATATAATATTATTCAAAAATATAATTAAATTAAAAATAATTAATTAAAAAATATTAATTCAAATTAATAAAAAATATCAATATTAAAAATTAAAAAAAAATAATTATTTAATAGCATAAATAATTAAAAGATATATAAAATTAGTGATGGTAAAAAAGAAAGCCATAGTAAACATAATTATATTATTCATCTGCCTTTTTTCATTCATGCAATGTCAAATCACTTGGATTGATTATGACTATAGCACAATGACTGTTGAAAGAAAAATGACCGATCCAGGAAAAACTCATTCTTATGCATTAGATTTTAAAGGAGGTCAAATTCCATATTATGTAAAAGTTGAAGTAACTTCTGATGATACAAATCCAGCTCCTCTCATATGCTTTTCAAATAAACAACAAACTTGCACTGAAAGAGAACAATTGGTAAAAAATCCTGTTGGTAAAACTGCCTTAATGTGGCTTAAAAGAGAACAATTTGAAAAAGATGGGCTAGAGCTTTATGTTTATGTTGAATGCCTTGATAGTAATTGTAAATATACTATAAAATTCACTGGAGATCAAACTGCTTCATTTCCAGCTAATTTCGTTTATTCTTATTTGGTAACTTCGGCCAATAGAGAGATGAGATTTGAAATAAATGGAGAAGAAAAAAATGCTTATTTGACTGTAGCTTTACAAGGTTCTGCAAAGGCAACTTTGAATCTAGATGGTATATATAATGAAGGAGTTATACATAAAACTGGAAGAGCTGTTACATTTTTTTTAGAAGATTATGAGAACTCCTCAAAAATAACTGTTATAAATGTAAAAGGTGCTGAAGTAGGTGATTATATCACTCTAAGCTCCCATATAGTTAACACAACTGTTCAATATGAAGGTGTCACCAAAGAAGGAATTTTAGTACCTAATGGTCCTGAAGTTTTAGGTTATTTAGAGTATCAAATACTAAACGAAGAATGTTTCCCAATTGATTTCAGCAAAAATTATAAAGAAATGGACACTGTATATGTAACAGCCAAAATTTTTACTAAATATGCTTGGTTTTTCTTAGAAGATGAAAACAAGGTATATCATGATGATACAGAAATACTAGTAGATGATGGACATCTTGCTTATCCTTTAAAAAATAATGGAAAATTAAATTATGTATGTCTTGAATTAATAGTTGAAGATATTTTTGAACAACATCAAATGGCTTTTTCTATTTCCTTATCACAACCAAACGGTTTACCTCAATTATATGATTATTATCCACCTCAAATCCCAGGAGAAATTTACAGAAGAATGATACCCAGAAATACAATTGCCTTTTTCTCTGGGGTAACCAGTGATAGTTCCGCCAAAAAATATGATTATAATTTATTACAAAGAAAAGGTTTATCTAAAATGTATATTGCCGAATGTAAATCTTATCCTAATTGTCATTATACTGAATCACAATTAAGTAATTTAATCGAACCCAAGGCAGTAAATCAAATGACAATCTGGACAACAAATGAAGATAAATCATCCACATTAGATCCCGAGAAATATGTAATTGTTGTCTTTTGTGCTGATGATGATAATGAACATAGTGGATTTTGTGAATTTGAAACAAGTATTTTTTCAAAAGGACAAGAAGTAACTTTGGTAGAAAATGAGAAATTTTCTAAATATGTCGTAAAGGGAGAAAAAGGAAGTTTCTTGGCAGATTTGAGAGAAGGTAGAAAAATCCAAAGACTTCTTTTTGATATTATGATTTTCAGTGGAGATGTTTCTTTCTCTCTTAGAAGTGATGAATCAGAAGCTAGTCTAACTCTTAGTCCCGGATTGAGAAAACTTGATGAATGGATTCAAATTGCTGTTGATCAACTATATATTTCTAATAAAGTACTTATTCATATTGATTTAGCCCAATTAAGTTTAGATAGAATAAATATTGATTTCACAGCTTCCCTCAATTCATTTTTCACTATACAATATAGTGTAGATAGTTTCAATAAAGAACAATTAGAAGAAACCATCCCTTCAGGTGAAAGTTATTTAGTACAAATTAATCCCACTTCTGCCAACAAAGGTAAAGCAATACATTTGTTAAATAGATTTTATAAAAATGGTGACCCATTTGTAGCTAACTTCTTTGCATTAAATTGCGAATATGAAGTTAAAAGAGGTGATAAACCAATTGAGTTCTTTGATGGTTATGCTCAAGAAGTTATAACCAGTGGGGATAGTGGTTATAAATCTGAAAGATATGATTATGAAATAAGAATCACTGAACCAGATATGTCTAATTATAATAATAAAATGTGTATGTTATATGTTGCAGGTTATGAAACCGAACGATCATATGACAGAGATATTGTGGTTGGAGAAAATATAAATCAACAAATTATTTTTAATAAAGATTTCAAAAAAGTAAGATTTTTGTTCCCACATGCTGATGTAACGAAAGATATAGCTGTTCATTTCAATGTTGTTGATAAAGCTTTTTATAAAGTTTTAGTTCTTATAAATAATGAAAATGCCAGAGAGCTCACTGTTACAAGAACTAATACAATTTACTTTTTAGGAATTGAAATGCAAAGTTATTGCAAAGAAAATACATTATGCCCAGTTGTAATTCAAGTTGAATATGATAGAGAAATAGTAAAAACTGATCCTATGATAGAAGTTACTGTCAGGGAAATCTTAAATACTCCAACATATTTACAAAAGGGTCAAGCTAAACTTGATTTTGTTTGTGGTGATAGATATTATTATCTATATACTGATATTGGTAAGAATGAAATAGGAGAAGTTACTGTAAACTTTTTAAGAGAATTTGGATATATTTGGGCAAGAGTGGTCAGAAAAGATCAAACTTTCGTTGATGAAGAAGCAAATTGGAGAGGTAAATATAGAATGCCTTCAAGAGAATGGGAAGATTCTTTGCCATATAATGGATATACAAAAAAATTATATGTAGATCCCAAAGAGACTGCCGATTGTATTGAAGGATGTTATTTATTGATTTCTGTGCAAATATCACAAATTGGTGAATATGTTGAAGATATTAAATTTTATCCATTTTCAATTGTAACAAAAATTACTCCAAGTAACAGAGCTTATACAGATATTCCAAAAGTTGTAATTCAAGTAGATGAATTTGTTGTTGGAAACGTAGATATTGCTGAAAATGAAAGAATTTATGAATTTTATGAAATTTGGTTCCCACATGATTCAGATTATGTTGAATTTGATTTCCAATCTTCAGTAGCAGGCTTATACGTTAATCTAGGAGGTACTAGACCAACAACCAAAAATGCTGATTTTAAACTTTTACCACCTGGAGAAGATACAATTTTAATTTTAAAAAAACAAGAAATTTTAGACAGAGCAAAAAGTAAAAAAATAAAAATACCAACTGATAATTCATTACAAGATCTTAGTTTAGTTATAGGTGTATGGACAGATAAAACAGATTCAATTGATTCTGAACTTTTTTCTTTAAGAGTTCATCAATCTGATGATGTAAAACAAGATTCATTAGATATTATTGAAATTAATACTGACCAAAAAATATTATGTAGACCAGTAGAACTCCCAACAGGAGAATACAGATGCTTATTTATGGTCATATACGATAATTATGATATAGAATCATTCACTCCTTTAATTGCTTACGGAGCCTCATTAAATCATGGTGCTTTGACCTATATGTATGCAAGTTTTATTAATAGAAATATTTATGATGAATTTTCAAAATCAGAATTGTCAAGTAAGATTCCAACTTATCAAACCGCTGAATTAAATACTAGACAAGAAGGAGTTGATTTTATTTTTAGAAAAATGTTAGAAACAGATAAATATTTATATATTAATGTTATGACTGACAAACCTGATCCAATTATGATAGTAACTTCGATGCCAATATATAATTATATAACTTTTGATTTATTTGAATATTTCCCTAATCCAAATACAGAGCAATTATTGTCAACAACTGGTGAAAAATTAAGATTGGCATTTGAAGGTGATAAAGGTATAAGTGTCAATTTTGTTACTTTAAATGGTAATGCTGAACTAAGCTGGGAAGGTGATCCAAAAACAGTCTTTTCTTTGAGAGGTAGAGGAGATAGAATTAGTTTATCTTCAGGAAAAAAAAAAGATGTTCTTATTGTTAGAAACATGGATGCAGATACTGAGCTATTAAGAGAAATGGAAGATCCAGGACTTCTATTTTATGTTTCTTATCGTTTAAGAGATACTACAGGAACTATTGATTATGATGAAATAACATATGGAAAATCTTTAGAAATTACTTATAAAGATTCTGATTTACCAGTTGTTTTATATAGTAAAATAGGTTCTGCTTATAGAGATGTAAATATTGCTATAACATTCAGAGATAATATAATTGATTCAAGTGGAGTATTCGAATATTCTCCATTATTTGTTACTGCTCAACTCGTTAAAGAAAAAACTGTTTATGATGCCAAAAAAGACCCAGAATTAATACCTTCTATTGATAGAGCAATTACAGGTAATTATGATCCAGCTTTAAGAACAGCTCAGATCTTTTTAGATGAAAACATTATTAAAGATTTCAACGTAAAAGCAAGTGACAATCCAAGTCTTTATATAAGAGTTGAAGGATTCGGAGATTTCAAAGAAAAAACATTTGAAAAATTCAGCATAGAAGCACAGGTTTCAGGAGTAAATGATGGAGTTATTCCTGTAGAAAAAGTTTACCATTATGGAAGAGTCAGAAACTATGCCTGGCAACAATCGACATATAGATTAAGAACTGATAAAAATAGACCTTATATGAGAATACATTTAGCTTTTAATAGCCAAAATCTTGATTATGCTGTTAGTGATGATGAGTCAAGCAGAAGAAATACTACTTTTAAAGTCGAAAAAGCTCAAGGTAAAGTTTTAATAACTATTGATAATAGAGAAAAAAATAAAGAATTGTATTATCTCATTATTTATAAAAGAGGAAGAACAGTATCTGAATTATATTTAAATAATTATGCATTTAAATATTTCAACGGAAAGACAGAACAAGATTTAATTGATTATAAAATTTTAAACTCCCCAGAAATTACAATATCTGAATCAAAAGACGAATTAAAAGACTCAATTAAATGTACTTTCAATAAAATAGATGTACAAGATGGAGAAGCAAATATTACATATTTCTTCAAAGTTGTTGAAAATAGAACTCATCATTACGGTGAAGAAGTTAATACAATAGCAGTAACTGAATCTCCCTATTTCACTGTATATGAAAGAAATCCAAGAGATGATAATGGAAAAATTACTTTAACTGCAATAGGATATGATTTATCGAATTGGGTATATTTAAATGTAATAGCTCAAATACAACAAAATAATATCTTAGAATATGTTTCCTATAATGGAAAGGTATTTGTAAGACCAAATCCTAATAAAGAAAATACACCTAGTAAAGAAAGTGAAGGTGAAAGCAATCATACTGTTCTATTTGTCATAGTTGTAATTTTGGTCGTTATAGCTGTTGGACTTGTTGTTGTAATAGTAATATTCCAACAAAGAAATAAGGCATTATTGAACCAAGTTAAAACTGTATCATTCCAACAAACTAATACTAATACTGATCCAATGCTACAAAATAATATAAATCCTCAATAAAAATAGAGAATATATTCATTTGGTTTTATATATTTAAATAAATTATTAAAAATTTAAAAATTAATAATCTTAAAAATAAAGGAAAATCATTATTATTTATAATCTTATTTAGTTAAAGAATCAAATATTTTTTTATTTTCTAGAACAAAGTTATAAAAAGCTTTCTTAGCAGGATTATTCATTATTTCTGCATAAGCAGGATTCATGTAATAAACAGGA
This sequence comes from Ostracodinium dentatum, assembly GCA_023805525.1. Taxonomy (NCBI): domain Eukaryota; phylum Ciliophora; class Litostomatea; order Entodiniomorphida; family Ophryoscolecidae; genus Ostracodinium; species Ostracodinium dentatum. Next base: position 5,931 of record JAJJKF010008252.1, read on the forward strand.
TTAGGAATGCGCTTTTTTAATTCATTGTTATAAGGTCTATGTTCATTATCCCAAGCAAGCAAAGCATTCCTATAATTAGATTTTTCATCAGGAGTCCACTCAGTAAAAGGCTTATTATTCATTACTGTAGCTTTGAAGTCGTCTTTAAATTTTTTACGGTCTTTTTTACATTGACCCCAATTAAGGTCTCTTACAAAGTTACAAGTAATATTACCTTCATCATCCTTTTCGAACAGCCACTCATAGTCAGTTATACCAGCTTCCTGAAGTTTACGAGCTTCAGCTTTCATCTTATCAGCAAACGTATCTGAACGAAGTCTTGCTTTTGTTACAGATTCCTTAACTGCAGTGGAAAATAACTTATTAATGAAATCACCACTGTTAGACATACTACTAAACCATCTATCCAAAACACCAATATCCTTAACAGCATTTTTAACAAACATCTCCATAGAAATTTTTTCACCCTTACGAACTTTGCGAAGTTTACCAGGATTATTTTCATCTTCTAGAAGAAGGTTTAAAGCATCTGTAAAAGGTACTTCAATCTCGTCACCAAAGTAAGGTTTCATAAATTCTATAAATACAGGTGCTGCAGTATTTTGGTAGATTGTATCAAGGTTATTTATGTTAGCCAAAGTTTTTGCTATTTGCTCTAGAATGTCGAATAATGAACCATCTTGTAAAGATACTACTGTAGGAAAGTTAGGTTCTGTTAAACGTGTTTCAGTATAGAATTCTTGCACACTGCCAAGTATACGTCTATAATAATCAGCAGTTGTCTTTAAACGAGTTAAATCTGTGGCAAGTTTATTAATAGGATATTCACCTGACTGTAGTCTTCTTAAAACTGAAGCAGAGTTTTCATTATACCAAGTAAGATACTTTTCCAAATCCTTATTAGCATACTCAATAACTGATTGAATAGCTAAACTAAAGTTTTCTACTTTATTAGTTTCACTGTTAATATAAGATTCTAGAGCAGCCAATTGTGCTTTACGTTCGTCATCAAGAGCTTTAACCTTCTCCAAATCCTCCGTCTTAACAATTCTTGACAACTTTTGTAGCTTGAAATTTTTATAACCATCAGTTATAATATCTTCAAGTAGTTTTTTCTTTTTAGCTTCGACAGGATTTAAAGCAAAAAATCTTCTTGTTGATGTTATAAGTTTAGGTGAAAATTTTGCTGAACTACTTAAAGCATAGCTTGAAATTTTTTCAACAGCATTGACAACTTCATTTATAGCTTGTCGAATACTGTCAGCATTTATATCTTTAAATTTAGCTGAGAAGGCTGTTTTTAGGCGTTCTGAGAGCCTTTCAGCAGCGTCTTGACTAAGTATCTTACCTTGGAAAATTGAGTCGCGTACAAGGTCACTAGCAGCCTCAAAAGCAAGTGCATCTTCATCACCATTATACTGCTCATAATATTGGTCATACATGTCACCCAAAATATCACGAGTTAGTCCTTGAGTTTTCACTAAATTAACTAAACGTTGTGCAAGGGGATGGTCATGCAAACACTCCAAAACAAAGTGAGCAAACTCTTCAGGTAATGCAGTTTCGCCTATAGAACCATTAGCTAATTTAATTAACTCTATTAAACCATTACCTGCTGTTTGAGCTGCTTTAAAATCAGTCATACCGAAGGCTAAACCGTTAAGTAAGCTATCATAAGCACCAACAGATACTCCTGAATTATAAAGGATGTTCCTAATGCGTTGGTTAAGTTGATTAGCTTTTACAGTTTCCTGAGCATCTTTATAAGCTTGATCTGTATATTCCTGTATGTAAATTCTGAGTTGAGGATTTACGTCTTCATAAACCTCTCTACGGATATTAGCTACAAAAGCACCAGCGAACTCTGAGCTATTGTTAAACTCATCTATACGTTGTACTGCATTAATGTAATTTTCTGTAGTGTCGCTTGAAATTTTTTTGCCAAGAGCTTTTTCAATACCCTTGTTTAGTTTGTCAGTATCTATATAAGTGATAAGGTCAGTTTCCCTTAACAAATCACCAAATCTTATTTGATTTTGGTCATTTAAAGATAATCTATCACCATATTGTTTAATTAAATTATCTGTATCCTTATAAACCCTGTATAAGTCAACAGCTACATCCCTACGTGTTGCCCCATAATTTTCGCCAACATAAGAGAGCAAGCTCTTAAAGAGCTCACTCTCCTCGGGCTGACGATTAGAGTTGGCAAATTTAACTGTAGGAATTATCTCACAATTTAATGCCATAATTAGTTATTAAAGTTAATAGTCAATTGATTTAAGGTATTACTACCATTACCACTTCTAAGGTTACCAGTGCCACCACATTCAGGTTTGTTTTCCTCAGTATTAGTAGTTTCTTCAGGAGTTTCCTCCCAAGTTACTACCCAAGTTTGATTGTCAGGAGATTCCACTTTCACAGAACCTTTTACTATATAGTCTTCAGTCCTAAGTAATTTAGCAGCTTCATTAGCTTCACCCATAGTATCATAAGTTTCACTTTTAGTAAGTTGTTGTGTTACTGTAGTAGTGTTTGTAATAGGAGTAGTAACGACAGGTCTAATATCAACAGTAGTAATTCTAGGAGCAACTATAGGAGTAACATATTGGGAAGAAGTTTCTCCTCTGTTATCCATAGATACTGGAGTTGATTCTATGTACACAGCATTACCGTCACCCCAATACGAGGCACCTGCTTTATGGAGGTCATTAAGTGTAGCATCGAGTTCATCTCTACCATCATCTTCTTTAGCAGTACGATGATAAGCAAGTAATTCATTTTTAATACCTATAGGACGAATATTCTTATAGGTAACTGAGTCACTAGCAATATCAGGATACTTTTCAAAGTAGTAAAGATTACCATCATAATTTACGCAAATAAAGTCAAGCATTGTACTGGCGTTATGTTCAAATCTGTCAGTAAAGTACTTATTTGACATTAGTTTGCTTACATTATTAACAGTAAATTTGGCAGGTAAAACTTTAAATTCTCCTATAAGAGGTTTAATATCAACTTCAGGTACAAGTGCTCTCTCATCAAGATGATTGTAAATAAATTGATAAAAGTACTCACTACCTTGTTTGCCTGCAATAGCATCATCAAATTCACTACTTAGCATTGAACGTATACCTTGTAAGTATAAGGGATGTGCTTCTTTTCTAAATAATGTATTTGCCAAATGTATGTATGAATGTGGACCAAAGTCAAATCCGTTTTTAAGACCAGCATAAATCATTAACTGTTTAGCCAAGTCTCTTTCAGATAATTCACCTTTGTCAATCAAATCATACAACTGATTACCAGCAATCCACTTTGAATTAGTGTTAAGGTGTCCTACATTTCTAAAAGCAATTTCAGGAAGTTTACGGTTCTGCTTAGCATTAGGCATAAGTCTAACCAGTCTTTGCACAACAGGATTCATTCTGTCACCAACATCACGCTTTCTTTTATCTAGAATAGAAGGAAACTCTTCTACCCACATACGAAGAATGTCTCCGTAAGTAACAGTATCATTCTGTCCTACATAATGAGAATTACCATTAACATCCCAAAATATATCAAACATACCAAATCCTTGATCATCTTTAACACCTGTTAGCCAGTATAAGGTTAAATCCCTTAGTATTAAGTTTTTAAGTCTAACATCAAGTTTACCTGACCTAGTCATCTTTTCAAACTTTTCCATAAGTTTCTGCACTGATGGACTATAATAAGGGAATAAACTTCTAAAGAATTCATTACCAGCTTCAATACCACAGGTATACATAGCCTGTGTAATTGGAAATGGTGAATTCAATACTGCTGTTCTTAAGGTATCAATATCCATATCAGGTCTATACAGACCTAATTTGATAATATTGTTTGAAGGATTTTCAGGATCAACTACACCCTCAAGAGTATAGTTTCTGTCAGTACTTGCTTTTTCGATAATCTGTTGTCCTAAAACAATTTTACTGGTTGTAGTTGCAATATCAGGACCAGCAGCACCATTAGTGGTATCTGCTTTACACCAACGTACTATATCAGATAAGTCACTACCAATATGCATTAATCTATTAAATAATGCACCACAGTAAACTTGAAATAATAAGTATTCTTTACTATTAGGATCTCTCCTATTTTGTAGAATATTACTAAACATGTTACCGCCAGTAAATACGTTGGTAGAACTTATATTTTTCATGACATGTGAACGAATATCTTGATTACCACCATAAAGGTTTTGCACTCTGGTTATGTACTTGTTAAGTATACTATCAATAACATCAAACTTACTTTCACCAGCATTATGCTGCATAAAAAGTCTAGTCATTTCAAGTATTATAGGCTGATTTAGTAACATTGCTACTGTTTGTTTACGATGCCCTAAATCTGATAATAGAGCATCAATATCACCAGTAAACATATTTACATTTGTATCAGCCAAAGTAGGGTCTTTAACATCATCCACACTAGCACCAATGTTTTCAGCATTATGCTTTAGAATTCTAACACCTGTTTTAGTAGTGATTAAGTTAAGCATACGCTCATCACTATTGTCAATCATAAAAGAAAATTCTTTCTTAATACCAACATTAGTATGTTGTAGTAAGGCATGATTAACATTATGATTTGCATATACACCAATCATTGAACCTGAGTTAGCAATTCTTTCGCGGTTAATAGCCCATGTTGAAGGTGCTAAAGGATTTTGTACTTTTTCATATAAGGAAAGTATAGCATCAAGTTCTTTAGGTGACATACTGCATAATTTTTCAAATAGCAGTTGGTCAGCATTTGGGTCATTAACGTCGATACCATATTGTCCTTTTAGAGACTCAATACCTTCAAGTGGCACATTCTTACTTATACGAGTAATTCGTGCAGCAACCTTTTTGTTAATGAAGTGACCAGGGTCAAGAATCTTGTCTGCTGAGTGTTCACTACGAAGAATAGTTTCAACTATATCTATGTAGGCATTATTACGTTTAGCTAAAGGAGTTCCGTTTACGTCACTTTGATTTTGAGGTTCATTAGCATAATCATATTCGACTACGCCAATATTACCATCATTATCAGTATATAATTCACGGAACATCATATAGAGTTTGTCAACATCCATGTCAGAACCTGATATTGCTATCCAGTCTGCAGGAAGCATGACAGTAGAGCTACAACTTTGAGGTAAAAATCCAATAACTTTTAAAGGTAACATTGAATATTTATCCTCAGTAGGAATACGGTAACCTATCATACGACAAACTTTATCCCTGATTTCAACAGGTAAGTCTGCAATACGTAGGATTCCATTGTTACTTTTATCTTTTAGGTAGCTTACAATCTCCTTGCTATAAGCGGGAAGATAGCATTCTACACAGTCGATATGAGCTCCTTTATAATACTCTTTAAATTCTTCTTCACTAATATTAGGCTGTTTAGCACGAAGTTGTGTAGAGGTTAGTAACTCTTTACCATCCTTGTCCTTAAACCTAACATTCAAGTCATAAGTATAGGCAGCTACTTGAACACAAGCACCACCTTTAATATTCTGCCTAGTAATTCTATTTTTTAGAATAGAGTTAAGTAAAGATTGTATTTTACGAGATTGTATAGGGTCATGAAGAGGAATGTTAAACATCTTACCTCCATCAGGACTAGCAACAAGTGTACATGCACTAAGCAAATCAGGTGAATAATCTGAACTATTCATTACTTGATCCTTTAAGAGCTCTTCAATTTTTTCTATAGAGTTGAAATCATCTCTAAGCTCACTAAAAGCCTGTAATATATTTTCTGTAATTATCTTATTGTACAAGTCCAATAATTCACCATATTTAATCTTAGAACTGCCTTTATAAGCTACTAATCCAGGCATAGAGGAAATGTCTATAATGTCATCTCTATCAATGTCAGCAGTAATAAGTTTACGCAACTGAGTACCTACAAGCTGGATAGTATCAAATATATGTTCAGGTACTTGTTGTTGTTCAAGATAGTCTCTGTAAGGTACTGAATGAACTACAGTAGGATTTACTCCTGTAGTAGAATGCAATTGTGTAGTTGATTCTAGATAGTCAACCATAGCTTGTACTCCTTCAGGAGAATTATCATAATGTTGACCCTCTTGTTTTGATATAGTACCATCATGATTAGTTACATAGCTAAATGACTTCTCTAAATCAAGTTTACCTTGACCACCATGTTTGACAGCAGATTCAAATACTAAAACATCAATATCATTACCACCAGACTCTTCATTTTCCATAAATTTGACAAGGGCTTGTAACTTAGCAGAGTTTTCACCCATTGTACAAATCTGAGCATAAAGTGTAAGTAGTGCAGCTTCAGCTGTTTTAATCTGAATATTTTGCTTTATAGTATGGTTATTACCATTTTCATCTTGCCATGAGTAAGGTGTAAACGAAAACACATAAGGTTTGATTGCACCAAACATTGAGTCTATATCAGCCCACGACCATTCTCCATTACGTATGCGGTTATAAGTAGCTTCAAGGTCATCATTCCAAGCACCTTTCATTACCATAATTTTACGATAAGATTTAAGTGTTCTGAATGACTGAGCATCTGTACTGTTAACTGAATTAAACAAACTTAAAGCAACTTTCTTTTCAGCTGCATTCATGTTGTGAGCATCAAAGATCTCCTTTAGCTTATCTAGGTTAACAGAAGGCTTTATAACGTCATTGACAACAATAAAACGCATATTACCATCAGATACTTTTGCCTCTTCTGCAGTAGCAGTTTTGTTAGTAAACCATACTGCTGAAGGGTTCACCCTGGTACCAGTAGCATGATACTCTTTAGCACGTTTGATAAAGTCAGCATGGTCTTTATAGAAAGCAAGGTCTGTACCTAAAAGTTCAATAATCTGTGCTTGTGCATAACAGTTATTATAGAAGAATTTTCTTAACTCCTCAGTAGCATTTTTTTGTGGCATGTTAAGGTAAATATTATTACCATTCTTTGTAGTTGCCATTAATCCAATGCTCTTATAGTAATCAAGCTCTTCTGTAAAACTGTCCTCCATAATAGGAGTTAGGTAACTAAGAATACCAGCTTCAATATCAGGGGTGACTTGAGTAGTATCTTGTGAAGCTGCTACCAAGTCAATAATAGGATGTGAACCATCTTCTCTGAACAAACTGTTAAGCTGTGGAAAGAAATGAAACTTTTTACCACCTTGAGGATTACTAGGAGTGTCATCAAGTCTGTCATAATTGTCAATTAAGTCAGAAGCTTTTAACTCTCCTTTTAGATAAAGTTCCTTTCTTTTACGGCATTCAAGTATACGGTTTACTTCTTGTACGACAATTCTTACAAGACCTTTGTTAATATCTTCAATATTGTCATACTTTTTAAGTGTCATCATGTAGATAACACCAGCTTCAGCGGCTAATGGTGTAAAGTATCTTGTGGTTTGATAAGTTGTTCCATCCTCTTTAGTAATATTGTTAGTACCATTTCTGTACTCATTAATCTGAGCAATTAACGACTCAATACTTCTAAATTCACCTGATTCAGTATTATCTTGCTTTAAAAGAGTGGATAACTCAAAAGCATTTCTAAATGCAGGATCATTTTCAAAGTCATTAAGTACTTCAATATTCCAACTGTTTGTACTATTAGAAAAGAACCAGTTAAATTGCTTAAACTCTCTGTATATAAATTCATCATAGTACGATTTAAAACGAGAATCTGTAGGTCTTTTACCAGGTCGTACATTCTTTAGTTTTTTAACTAAACGTTGAATATGATTATCAGGCACAAAAAGGTATCGAGTAGTGTCACCTTCCCTCATATTAGGTTCTACAATATCCTTTGCATCAGCTTGAAACTTAAATGCAAGATTTTTATAATAACCACCAAAGTCTTCTATTAGGTCAGTGTCCTTACCGTAATACTTTGTTTCAGCTAATTTATCAATTAAACCATTAAGGTTAAGGTAAATAGACGCGAAAGCATCTTCATTAGGGTTTTTTAACACCTTTAGAAGTGTGTCATCTTTAATATCAACAGCAACAGCTCTTAGCAAGTGTTTTATCTTATTAAAGATTTCGCCATTGACATCAGTAGGCGATACTCCACTGTTGTATAAAGTAAGTATTTCAGAAAGTTCTTTCTTTAGATTAGCTAAAGCTGTTTGGTCTAAAGTTCTATCAGCTTTATAGGCACTGTTCTCTGTAAGCACATGTCCACCTTGGTAGTTATCAGACCATCTTTGTAGAAGATACTCATGAAGTCTTGATTTGTTAAGCTTCTTTGAATTGTAAGTCCTAAGATTTTCCTTATCGATACTAGCAGCAAATTCACCATAATATTGAACATAGTCTCTGTTCATGTCTCTAAAGAACAGAGTTTTCAACCTTGAAGCTTCATTAAATGCTTTATTAGAAGCCTCTTTAGGTTGAAACAAATCAATAATCTGCTGAACCCAAGGATGTATTTCTTTAATAGCATTGAGACTAGGTATTAAATCATCCTCATCTATCATATTCTGGCAAGCATTAAGGACTATACCGTGAACTCTTGCACCATCCATGTATCTAGTAGTACCTAAAGGAGTTCTTTCTACAACACCATTAACATTAACTTGTTTGATATTGTTTAAAATACGTCTTACTTCTACAGCCATTGTAGACATTGAGCTTACGGTGTTGTAATCATCAGAAAAGCTCGAACCCCTTGCATGAATTTCCATATCCTCATCCTTAGATTCCCTAGTAGCAGCATTAGTGTCCTCGAGATTTTCAATGACATGCTCTTCAATTTCAGAAGTTTTAGGATTAACACGGATGTCCTCATACATAAGAAGCTTGTAATTAGCATCATCAATTAAGGCTGTAAAGTTACTAACAATTCTAGCAAGCTCATATTTTCTTTTATCTAGAGAAGCAGAAATCATACTTCTTAAGGTTTCAACAGGTGTATTAGCGTATTTAGCAGTTTTTCTATACCTGTCTATCGTCTGCTGGATAGTCGATTCTCTGGAGTCAGAATTTGTATACCTAACAATGATGTTTACAAGTTCATTGTAAACTGTGTTCCATATTCCAGCAACACCACCTTGACTCTTAATTGATTGCTT
>JAJJKF010008253.1:0-14906 GCA_023805525.1 Ostracodinium dentatum
ACAAAAGCTTTGTGATTCTAATGATAAGCCCTCCTTAAACATTTTCATACCGCGGTTATAACACACGATGATTATAGTAATAGTATAGCATAATAATATGATTATTACAATAGATACTGAAGGAAAAATTGCAATTCGACAATATTCTAATTACTATATTCCATATTATGATAAAAATTCATCAGGGTATTTTGATACAAATGGAGAAAAGAAATCATTTAAAAAGGGATACTTAGTTGAAACTATTACAGAAAACTATGCAATTATTAATAATTTAGATTCTGAAAAATTTTTTGTATCAAAGTTTGATGATAATAAAGTGGTAAGTTTAGATGGAGATCAAATTAGATATTGCGATAATAAATTTATCATTACAAATGAAGCTCTATATATGCTGAAAGAAAATGAAATAATTAGATTAAATGGAAGATATTTATTTGATTATGAATTTATAAATATGAACATAAATAAAGAAAAGCGGAATTTTATCACCTTATAATGTTTATAATAACATTAGTTATAATGTATGTGAATAAGTAAAAAAGGAGAAAATATATGGAAGAGATGATAGATATTTTAGATGAAAATGGAAACGATTTAAGTAAGGCAAAAAGCAGAAAAGAAGTACATGAAAAAGGATACTGGCATAGAGTAGTACAAATATTTATAATAAATGGAGATAAAATATTATTACAACAAAGATCTTTAAATAAAAAAGCAGATCCAGGAAAATGGTGTGCATCTGCATCAGGACATATTAGTAGCGGAGAAAAAAGTATAGATGCAGCATATAAAGAATTTAGCGAAGAATTAGGAATAGAAATTGAAAAAGATAAATTTAAATTAGTAGATTCTTTTAAATCACCATCAACTAGAGAAAATAAAGATGGAATAATTTATAATAATCATTTTGTAGATTTATATTTTAGTACACAAGAGATAGATATTGAAGAAGTATCTAAAAAAATACAAAAAGAAGAAGTTGCACAAATAAAGTTTTACAAAATATCAGAATTTATTGATATGGTAAATAAAAAAGATGATAGATTAATAGATGCTTCAATTTTGTTTGAACATGTAATTAAAAATTTACAGATATTAAAAAAATAATATAGCAATATGATAAATATATAAATACGAAAATCTTTGTGTGTCGCAACCTCCATATTAAAAAAACTAGTATGTAGGTTGCTCCAATCGCACTCGCTTTGCTCGTTTGATCGCTTACGCAGATTTTCTTTATTTATATATTTATCTATTGCATTTTATATAATTAGTATATGTGATTTGTAATAAAAAGCAATATTATAAAGCAATAAAGTTACAATAAATTAAAGGTAGGAAAAATTTTGGATAATAAAGAAGAATTAATTTTAAATTTTATGAAAGAAAAAGAATATGTACCAATGAAAGCAAAAGAAATTGCAATGGTACTAAATATTTCAAAAGAAAGATTAAATGAACTAAATGTTGTGCTAAATAAATTAGAAGAAGAAAAAAAAATTAGAAAAACAAGGAAAAATAGATATATAGTATGTGATGAAGAAATTTTAGAAGGAACTTATAGAAGAAATTCTAAAGGTTTTGGATTTGTAAAAATAGAAAATGAGGAAGAAGAAATTTTTATTTCTAAACAAAACTCGAAAATAGCACTAAATGGGGACAAAGTGTTAATAAAGATTGTAGATTTTGGAGATAAAAATAAAAGTAAAGAAGGAAAAATTGTAAAAATAATAGAACATGCAAAAAATACTTTAGTTGGAACTTTTCAAAATAACAAAAATTTTGGTTTTGTAATACCAGATGACCAAAGCTTTTCAGAAGATATTTTTATATCTAAAAATAATTTTGGAAAAGCAAGAAATAATCATAAAGTATTAGTTGAAATAATTAGATTTGGAGAAAATAAAAAACATCCAGAAGGAAAAATTATAGAAGTTCTAGGTAGGCCAAACGAAGCAGGTGTAGATATGTTATCACTTATTAAAGAATATGGTTTACCATCAGAATTTCCAGATGTTGTTGTAAATGAAGCAAAATCTAAGGGAGATAAAATAGATGAATCTAAAATTTTAGGTAGAATAGATTTAAGAGAAGAGCAAATTTTTACAATAGATGGAGAAGATGCAAAAGATTTAGATGACGCAGTAAGAGTAGAAAAACTATCAGATGGAAATTTTATTTTAGATGTTCATATAGCAGATGTAAGTAACTATGTAACTCAAGATTCTCTTTTAGATAAAGAAGCATATTTAAGAGGAACGAGTATATATATGCTGGGACGTGTAATACCAATGCTTCCAAGAGAATTGTCAAATGGAATTTGTAGTTTAAATGAAGGTGAAGATAGATTTGCTTTAAGCTGTTCAATGAAAATAAATTCTTTAGGAGAAGTAATAGATTCTAAAATATATAAATCTGTAATTAAAGTAACAAAAAGAATGAATTACAATGATGTTCAAAAAATATTAGATAAATCTGATAAAGAAGTTTTAAATAAATATGAAAATTATATAAATAATTTTGAACAAATGGCTGAACTTGCAAATATATTAAAAACAAGAAGAATAGAAAAAGGATATTTAAATTTAGATATTCCAGAAAGTAAAATAGAACTTGATCAAGATGGATTTGCAATAGATGTTCATAAATATGAGACATTTTTTTCTAATGAAATAATTGAGCAATTTATGCTTCTTGCTAATGAAACTGTTGCAGAAAAATTTTATTGGTTAGAAGCGCCATTTGTATATAGAATTCATGAAGAGCCTGATATAGACAAAATAAAAGAAACAAACAAATTATTACACAATATGGGACTAAGAATAAAGGTAAGTAATGATAAGGTATATTCTAAAGCATTTGCAAATGTATTAGAAGAGGTTAAAGGAAAAGAAGAAGAAAGAGTTGTTTCAAATTTAATTTTAAGAACTTTAAAACTTGCAAGATACTCAGAAGAAAATATGGGGCATTTTGGAATTGCAGGAAAATATTACTGTCATTTTACATCACCTATTAGAAGATACCCAGATTTATTTATTCATAGAATAATTTCTTATTATTTAGAAAATAATTTTGATGTAGAAAATGATTTTTTAGAAAGATATAAAGCTTTAGCAAAACAAGCTGCAATTAATTCTTCAGAAAGAGAAAAACAAGCTACAAAAGTTGAAAGAGAAGCGGAAAAATTAAAAAAAGCAGAATATATGGAATCTCATATTGGAGAAGTATATGAAGGCGTAATATCTAGTATTACTTCTTTTGGAATGTTTGTAGAACTAGAAAACACTATAGAAGGCTTTATAAGTTTTAAAGATATGGGAGATGAATATTTTATTTATAACGAAAATAATAAAACTTTAATAGGAGAGAATACAAATAAAGTATATAAAATTGGAGATATTGTAAGGGTTAAAGTAAAAGATGCAAATAAAATGCTAAGACAAGTTGATTTTGAAATGAATACTTGCAAAGATTAACGTATTATGTGTCCGAAGAGGATGCGTAGTACAGAGTCCAGTATAAGACTATCACGGGATATTAATACTTAGACTCAGATTGTTTTGAATCTAAAGGCGGGGGACGCGCTTTATTTAGGTGCTCCCCCGCCCGCGGCGTTTATTTACTTATTATTTTTTTAGTAAAATCTAAATTAGATTTAGAATCTTTTAAAAATCCTAAAGTATAAATATCTGTAGCTAAAATATCTTTATTTATCATCATTTGTAAATTTTTGTTTTTATTTTCATCTGTAAATTTTTTAACAGAAGTTATTATATTTAAATTTGGATTCTTTTTAGAAATAGTACTTATTAATTCTTTTCCATTTTTATTAAATCCTAAAACTCTAACATATGGTGTAATTTTTTTAGATATTTCCATATCTTTTTGAGTGATATTTAGCAAAGAATATAATAAAATTCTTTTAAGCCTTGTATCTGTATATCTTTTAGAAGATGCAGTTTCCATAAATTCATCTAAAGTATTACTCGATTCAGCTGCTTTTTTTATAACATTTTCAAGACCTTCATTTACATCTGGAAGGTTTTTTATGTCATCTAAACTTTTTATTCGTAAATTATACATTATTATTTTTTCTAATTCAGAAATATCTCTAACAAAATGTCCAGAAGATAATTCTTCTTTTAAAATTGTATAAGAACTAGGTGTTAAAGTATCTTTTAGGTCGTAAGTTTTATTTAGCTTTATCATATTTCTAATAGCTGTAGAACTTGTAATTTTCCCTGTATAATCTTTATTTAAATATTCAGATCCTTTTCTTTCAACAAGTATTGGCATGATTTTAGCACGATACTTTTTTAATGCTTTTAAATATTCAATAGCTAAAATATTATTTGGTTCATGTAAAATTTGAGCAAATTCTTCATCTTTTAAATAAGAAGAAATAGCATTGGCACGTGCCTTAGGAAAAGAAATTCCTTTAGATAATTGGTATAAAAGTAAATTTTTAAATTCACGTGGTTCTTCAAAAAGAACATTCGCAATAATATTTAATTTATTTAATTCTGGATATTCTGCTCCAAAAGAAATATGGTCTACTATATTTAATGAATTTAAAATTTTTATTGCGCCTCCTGCAAAATTTTCTGCACTAGAAATAGAATATAATACAGGAAGTTCTAGCACTAAATCTACACCATTGTCTATTGCCATTTCAGCTTTTGACCATTTATCTATTAAAGATACTTCGCCACGCTGAGTAAAATTTCCTCCAATTACTGCTATAACATAATCATCTTTTGTAATTTCTTTAGATTTTAAAAGATGGTATAAATGTCCATTATGAAATGGATTATATTCTGCAATAATTCCTAAAACCATTTGAATTTATCCTTTCAATTTTAATAATATATCTTACTTTAGAATGATTAAATAATATCACAAATATTTAAAATGGGCAACTATAAATAACTTATAATTAAAATAAAAAGTTGATATATAAATATTTATGAATGTTTCGAATGTGATTGGAAGTCTCGTTAAAGAGAGTTGATTTTAATAAACTGAGGAAGCGATGGCTTGCGAAGCAAGAGCAGCGAGAGGCTCGGTTTATTAAAAATTACTCTCTTTAGAGACTGTATTGAACCGAGAAACTGAATAAATATTTATATATCAGCTATTTCAAATAAATCATTAAATTATAGCTCTTATATTATCATTTTTTTATCCAATTTGCAATATTTAACATAAAATGGTATAATATAATTAGTGCAATTTTTTGCATTGCTGACAGAGCGGTTCACTATTGTTCAAGAGCTATTTCTGTCAGTTGTCCGGCCCATGACCATTCGCCCTGGCACATGGGAATACCTTCCCGCCACGACCTATACAAGTGGCAGAAAGGAAGTGAGACCATGCTTAGAAAAGAATGGTTTCGAACCATATTGCCATTCCTCATTCTTTGGGGAATGTGCTTTCCAGCTTTGTGGGTTGCATATGACTGGAAGCTATCAGAACCTTGGGATAAGTTAATCCCTTTGTTTCTAATGCTTCTGGCCTTTCTGCTGGCTCACAGTTCTCGTAATCGTTGGCGAGAGCTTGAAGCCGCGGAAACAGCCGCAGCCAAAGCTGAAGCGGAAACTAAGGCTGAAGCAAAAGCCGAAGCCGAAGCTAAGGCAAAAGCCGAAGCCGAAGCCGAAGCTAAGGCAAAAGCCGAAGCCGAAGCTAAGGCAAAAGCCGAAGCCGAAGCCGAAGCTAAGGCAAAAGCCGAAGCTAAAGGTTAAAGGTTCACCCCCCTTGGGCGAAGGGGGCTTTTTTTTATTTTCATGTTCAAATCATAGATTGATTACAACACTTAATTTCAAATATAAAAAAGCCAGAACTTATAATTCTAGCTTCTTATACTTTTTCCTAACATCCTTAAAGAATTTAATATAGCAATTATTGAAACTCCTACATCTGCAAAAACTGCTTGCCACATATTAGAAATACCAAAGGCACTTAAAATTAAAATAATTATTTTTACAAATATAAAAAAGAAAATATTTTCTTTTACAATTCTCATATTTTTTCTTGCAATTTTAATTGCGGTATTTATTTTAGATGGTTCATCTGTCATAATTACAATATCTGCAGCTTCTATTGCACTATCTGTGCCATTTGCTCCCATTGCAACTCCAATATCTGCCATAGCTAAAACTGGGCTATCATTTATTCCATCACCAACAAATACAAGTTTTCTTTGTTCGTTTTTATTTTTTAATAAATCTTCTACTTTTTTTACTTTTCCATCTGGCAATAATTCTGAATAAACCTCGTCTATTTCAAGTTTATCTGAAACATCTTTTGAAACTTCGTTTCTATCACCTGTAAGCATAACAGTTTGTTTTATTCCATTTTTCTTTAAATCTTTTATTGTTTTTTTAGAATCTTCTTTTATTTCATCTGCAATTAAAATTGTTCCAACAAATTTCTTATCAATTGCTATGTATAAAATTGTTCCTATATCTTCACATTTTTCGTATTCAATATTTTCTTCTTCAAAAAGTTTAGAATTTCCAATTAAAACATCTTTACCCTCAATTTGAGCAAAAATTCCTTTACCCGGAATCTCTTTTATATTAGAAATTTTTCCTTCATCAATTTCCTTGCTAAATGCTTTTTTTACAGACTTTGCAATTGGATGATTAGAATAATATTCTGCAGTTGCCGCAATTTCTAATAATTCTTCTTCTTTTATATTTATAGAATTTACATTTTGAACTTCAAACACACCTTTTGTTAAAGTTCCTGTTTTATCAAAAACAACTATTTCTGTTTTTGCAAGTTGCTCTAGGTAATTACTTCCCTTTATTAAAATTCCTTTTTTTGCTGCTCCTCCTATTCCCCCAAAAAAGCTTAGTGGAATAGAAATAACTAATGCACAAGGACAAGATACAACTAAAAATGATAAAGCTCTATATATCCAATCCGAAAACGAAGCATCCTTTATTATTAATGGTGGAATTATTGATAAAAATACAGCTATAATTACTACAATTGGAGTATAATATTTTGCAAATTTTGTAATAAAATTTTCAGATTTAGATTTTTTTTCACTCGCATTTTCTACCAATTCTAAAATTTTATTTACTGTTGACTCGCCATACTCTTTTGTAACTTCTATTTTTAATAATCCATCTGTATTTATACATCCACTTAAAATTTCATCACCAATATTTACTTTTCTTGGTACTCCTTCTCCTGTTAGGCAGCTCGTATCTATAAAAGATTCTCCTTCTATTACTTTTCCATCTAATGGAACTTTTTCACCCGGTTTTATTAAAACAATTTCTCCAACCATTACATTATTTGGATCTATTTTTTCTTCTTTTCCAGCTCGCAATACATTTGCAATATCTGGCTTAATATTTATTAAACTTGCAATTGATTCTCTTGATTTATCAACACTATAATCTTGAAAAACTTCTCCTATTTGGTAAAAAAGCATTACTGCAACCGCTTCTGGATATTCTCCTATTATAAAAGCTCCAATTGTTGCAACAGCCATTAAAAAATTTTCGTCAAATGCATCTCCTTTTAAAATATTTTTTAAAGCTGTTTTTAGTATTTCTAATCCTACTATCAAATAACTTATTATAAATATCGTTGTTTTTATCCAGTTATATGGAACTTTAATTATAAATGCTATTACAAATAATATTCCCGAAATTGCAATTTTTATTATATCTTCTTTCATTTTAAATCACATTCCTTTTGCACTTAAAATCCATGACTTCCACCACTTCCAGAGAAACCTCCTCCGCCAGAAGAAGAACTTCCACCTCCTGAAGAAGAACTTCCTCCTCCAGATGAAGAATTATCACTTACTGGAGAATACACTCTTCGTGTTCCAGATTTTGTTACTTCAATTGGTGAGTAGTTTAATGAACTTATACATTCTTTTACAAGCTCATTTTGATTTGCTTTTTTATTTTTAGATGACATTATAAAAAATCCGTAAGATGCAAAAAGAGATATCATTATTGATAATATTGCATTACAAATATATTTCATTGATTCTGCAATTTTTTGCCCATTTAAAACTCTTTCCATTTGTTCATATGTTTTTACCGCACAAGTATAATAATCTCCATTTGTTGCATATTTATATACATTATCCATTATTGTGTCACATTTGCCATTAGTAATTTTATCATCTAATCCACCAGTAGCACATGCACATAATTGTCTTCCTTTCATATCTATGTAAAAAGCAACACCATTATTATTGCCAAATTTAGAATAATAATAATTTTGAATATATTTTAAAGATGTATTATTTATAGTAGTATTGGTTGTTTTAAATATTACATTTCCAAATTCTGTAAGTCTTGCCATTTGGTATTTTAATTCTTTTTCTTCATTTTCTGTTAATAAATTTGCATCATCTTCAATTATTATTTGATAATTGTTAACTTGCGTTTCTTCTATAGAATTTGCGTAAATATTTAATATTGGTAATGACAATATTAAAGCTATAAATAAAACTAATATTTTTTTATGCATTTTCATCACCACCTCTTCTTCCAAGTTGTGGTAGTTTTCTTGTAGTAAGTATATTTAGTTTGGCTATTATATTATAAAAAGATAATATCGCAATACCTATTGAAATTAGAGCTGCAACATAATAATACATATCTTGTGGTGGATTAATTATAAACATCGAAATTGTTATTATTAAAGCAACTAATGGTTTAATAAAACTTAAATCAGTAAAAGACGTCTTTTCTTCTTTATTTTTTGCGGATTTATCACTTTTTCTATTTTTATCTTTTTCCATTTTAAATTTTGCACCTTTATCACTTAAATCATTTTCCCTATTTTTTATTTCTTTATTTTGAATTAATAATATACTACAACATATAATATTAAAAATAATCGAACATCCTACTAAAATTGGCATTGTTGGTGTTAAAAATAAATTTAAAACAAAAAATAGTATTACAGATAAAAATAGTGAAAAAATTGTAAATTTCCCAAAATCTATTGGTATATCTGCTGCAATTTTACCTGTTTGCCCATTAATTACAGCATAACTTATTCTATCTTCTCTTTTATTTTTTGTTGCTAAAAAGTAAATTGGAAACAAAGCAAGTTCTGCTTTTTTCTTTTTTAGCTCGACATTTGGTTTAGCATTATATTTATGAAATTCTTTTGCTTTTCCTAATTCTTTTGAAATATATTTGTTTGCTAAATTATTATTTTCTTCCATATAAATTTTTTTATCAACATCTTCATTATCTGCATAATATCCACTTAAATAAGATGGTGAAAACGCTTTTTTATCTTTTGTACTAAATGGTGCAATTGCTTCACTTAAAGAATCTGAAAAATTTGATGTTGCATCATGAGAAGTTCCATAAACTTTTGCATCTATTTCAGTACCTAGTACATACTTATCATAATACACGTAATCCCCTGATCGATGGCTATATTTCTCTCCCAAAGCTATTGTGCGTCCATTTTCTTCAAAAGAATATATCCAATATGGCATATATATTCCTCTAATTTTTTCTACTTCTTGCTCATCTATCATACTTTTAGGTGCAAAAAATGATTTTTTTATTTTATTGTAATAAATTTTTTTACATTCTTCTTTAGAAATTTTAAATGGTATTATATAATCTGGTTTTTGTTTTTTTATTATTTTTCTATCTAACATTGTTCCCATTCTACAAAAACTACAAAATGTTGTAATAGTTTCATCTGTTGTAAGCAGTTCTGCGCCACAATGTGAACATTTATATGATATTGCTTCATATTCATTTTGATTATCATTTTCTAAATTATTTTTTTGTTCCTTTGCTTGATCTAATCTAGCTTTTTCTATTTCTTCAGGTTCATACTCATTTCTACAACTTTGACATTGTAGTTTTTGAGTTTTGGGATCAAAAAATAGACCTGCTCCACATGAAGGACATAAGTACATATAATATTCCCCCTATAATCTTATATCATATTATAAATCTAATAATTTCTTTTTAGATTTTTCAAATTCTTCTTCTGTTATAACTCCGTCATCTAGTAGTTGTTTTAATTTTTTTAATTTTTCATATGGATCTTCTCCGTTATTATTGTTTGAAGACTGAAATCCTCCCATAACATTATTTACAGCATTGACACCCATTCCCATAAATGCCATCCCTGATGATCCATTATTTTCACCAGCATTTTCAAATCCTCTTGCAATTGATTGCTTTAAGAATGAATCTCCTCTATTTCCAGATAAAGCATCTGCTTTTTTTGCATCACTAAGCAATTTTTTATCATCTTCATTATCTTCTTCTCTTGCATTTCCACTTTTATTATATTCGACATTTTTTACATATTTTTGATATTTATTTAATTTTTTATTATTTTCATTATTAGATATAATATCTTCAACATTCAAATTATTATCACTAATTTGAATAATACATCCCTTTTCATTTTGTATATTTTGATTCATTTCTGATGATTCTTTTAAATTATTATTATCATATATATAATTTTCATCATCACCTTCTTGATAAGGATAATTCTCTTGCATCATTTCTTCCTCTCCTTCTTGATATTCATAATCTTGCTCTTCGCCTTCTTCCCCTTCATGATATTCATAATTTTCTTCACCTTCAATTTCATTACCTTCATCATATAAATATTCAACATTTTGTTCTTCGCCATCTTCTCCTTCTTGATACATTTGTTCTTCTTCATGGCCTTCTTGATAAACATAATTCGCTTCTCCTTCCTCACCTTGCTCCTCTTGATATATCATATTTTGCTCTTGTTGTTCAATATTTTCTTCTTCGTTTCCTTCTCCTTCCATATATTGTTTGTTTTCTTCCATTTCTTCTTCTTGACCTTCTTCTTGATAATCATTATTAGCCTCCTCTCCTTCGTTCATTATCACTCCTGCTTCTTCCATTCCTTCTTGTTCATTATTAATTTCTATTCCTTCTTCTTCAGTAATAATTTTTTTTTCTTCTGTTTCTTGTTCTCCCTGATACAATTGAGGTTGTTCTCCAGATTCCATTATTTGTTGATCAACATTATTCTCAACATTTTCTTGATTATTAATTTCAATGCTATTTTGTTGATCATTTTTATCATTATCTTCTTTAATTTCTTGATTTTGGTCATTATCATTATTAACAATGTCAACTTCCATTTCTTGATATTCTATATTAATTTTATTTTTATTTTCTTCTTCATTTTGATTATTATTGATATTGTTATTTTCTTCTTTATCATCAGGCTTATTATTTTCTTCTTCACTTCCATTATTTAAATTCATTACTTCTCCTTCATTTTGAACATTCATATTAATTTCATTTTGATTGCTAATTAAATTATTATTATTTTCTTCATGTTTTTCATTATTTATTTCTAAATTATTTTGTTGTTCATTATTTTGAATATTTATTTCTTCTTCATTTTTTTTTTGCAATTTTCCAACCTCTTCTCCTTCATTATTATTAATAATCATATTTTGTTGTATTTCTTCATTTTCTTGACTTGGCTTTTCATTAATATCTTGTTTTTGAGGGATATCTATATTATTATCTTCATTCTTTGGTTCTTCATTGTTTATTTCCATATTTTGATTTTCTTCTTCGTTTACTATATTATTTACTTCCTCGACTTCTTGTTGTTCATTATTTTCTTCTTCTATTCCTTCCTGATATTGCTCTTCATATTGTTCTCCATATTGTTCCTCATATTGTTCTTCATATTGCTCTTCATTTTGTTCTTCAATTTGTTCTTCATTTTGTTCTTGAATTTGCTCTTCATATTGCTGTTCATTTTGTTCCTCATTTTGTTCCTCATTTTGTTCCTCATTTTGTTCCTCATTTTGTTCCTCATTTTGCTCCTCATTCTGCTCTTCATTATTTTCTTTATTATTTTCATCTTGTTCCGAATTAAATCCTTCTTGTCCTTCTCCTTCAATATTTTCCCCTTCATTTTGCTGAACATCTTGTTCTATATTTTGTTCTTCATAATGTTCCTCATTTTGTTCATTATTTATTTCTTCATTTTGTACGTCATATTGTTGATCTTCATGTTCTATATTTTGTTCTTTTTCATGTTCCTCATTATGCTCATTATTTATTTCTTCATTTTGTTCCTCATATTGTTGACCTTCTTGTTCAGCATTATCCTCTCCCTCTTGTTCTTTTTGTTCCTCATTTTGTTCTACATTATCTTCTTGTATTTGTTTATTATCTTCTATATTTTGTATTTCTTCTTCTTTTTTATCTTTACATTCTTCATTTGCCTCAATTTTATCGCTTCTTTCAATTTTTTCATCGTTTTCATCTTTTTTGTCCGAATTTTCATTTTTTTCAACATTTTCATCTCCTTTTTCTTTTTCTGTTAAATTTTTTTCATTTTCATCATCAAATGGAGAATTATATTCTTTTCTATAACTTTTTGTAATTGATCTATCATTTATTGAATTATTTCTGTTATTCATTTCTAATTGACTATTATAAATTTTATTGTTATTATATGTATCAAAAACCATATAATTTTGTTGACTAAATGTATTATAAGATTTATACATTTTTTTCTTTTTCTTTTTTTTTTCTCTCTCTAATAATTTTTGTTTAATATTTTCTTTTTCATGGTCTTCTTCATTAAAATTCATACTATCTCTTTGACTATTTGTTGATTCTTTATTTTTCAATACTTTTTCTTCATCTTGGTTTTCATTCCCTATTTTATTATTACTTTCTTTATTTTCAATTTCAACCTTATTCTCATTATTCTCATTATTTTCATTAGTAATTTCTTGTTCTTGTTGTTTATCTTCTTCTTTTATTTCTTTTTCATTTTCATTTTCATTATTAATATTGCTATTATTGATATTTGTTTCTTGCTGTTGCTCTTCGGAAATTTTATTTTCTTTACTTTGCTCATTTATATTTTCATTATTAATATTTTCATTAATATTATTATTAATATTTTGGTCATTATTTTCATTTAAATTTTCATTCATATTATTTTGTTGGTTCTCCAAAAGATTATTTTCTGTCATTTTATTTTCACTATTATTAATTATATTTGTATCTTCTTGTTGATTTACTATTGGTTCATCTTCTTTCATTTTTATATTTTGTTCATCTACATCAACATTTACATCATTAACATTCATATTTTGCTGTTGATGATCCATATTTATATTTATGTTTTTGTTTTCTTTTTCACTGATATTTTTATTTTCAGCTAATCTCATATTTCTTTGTTGATTCTCATAATTTTTTTTTTGTTCCATTTGCCAATATTGATACTGATTATATGTTTTTCCTTGTTGATCAATTGATTTATTATAAGTTTTGTCATTATGTTGAATATTTGCTTTATTTCCATTTATGTTTAAATCTCCATTCAAATTTTGATTTAAATTTTTGGTTAATAAAAGATTTGTTCTATAATCGTATGATTGAGGTCGTTTATATTGCATCCATTTATTAATTTGGGCAAATATAGGATTGCCAATTGTTCTATATATGAAATAATTTGGGTTATTTTGATTCAAAGGTAAAAATCTTCCTTGAAGTGATATATTTCCTTTTTGATTTTCCTCATTGAAACCTGTTAAGAATGAATTGATGCTACAAATTGAATCTTTTTTACCAGTTTTATATTTTAATTTTTTCAATGAATAATCTTTCTTATTTAATAAAATAAGTTCTTGGTTTTTGACAAAATTAGTCGGAATTGCAACATTTATATATTTATTTAATTTATAAAAAGATTTTTCTCTAAAATCAATTGTTTCATTATTTCCATTTGTTTTTGTTATTGTATTATTTAAAGTATTAAATATAAATGTCTGTTTATTCGCATATTTTCCTCCGACTAATAATATATTTCCAGAAGTCGATTTAGAAACTGCAAAATTATTATTAAATAAATCGCGGGGCTCAATCCCTTTGAAACGCGGGAAAACTTTTTCCCATAATTTTTTAGTATTTCTTCTTAAATATGTTTTTTCAAAAAAAATAGTATTTTCATTGAGGCTATTAAAACAAAATAAATAATCCTCATAAACTAATAAGGCTGGTTCTGAATGCACATTTAGCATATTTCCCCATCTATAAAATTCTTCATTTTTTATATCATAAAAAATTGTTTCAACACTATCACCTCCTACTATAAAAACTGCTCCAAACCCGGTCCCGACGTTTGGCACATATATCATTGAAAAATTTTTTTTAGATATTGGCAATTTTTTTCGCTTAATTCCATAATTTTTATGATTAATTATCCAAAAATCTGAGTTTTCCCCTCCGGGGCCTGATAAAAATAATGCATATGGCGAATTACAATATATAAAATTTGTATTTAATGTATTCAAACCAAATTGTTGAGTGATTTCTTTCGGATAATCTTCAATTTGAATATGATTATTTTGCGGAAAAAATACTATTAATCCGAATGGGTTTAATTTCGGTTGAATTATTTTTGCCTGTATTTGATCATTTTCATCAGCGAAACGGATTAAAGTTTTATTTTGATTATTATCTATAAGTTCTATTGCTATTGAAATTTCTATAAGATTAGAATTTTGATCTTTTTGAAAATTATTTGATATTATGTCAGAATCACCTAATCGTGTTGAATTTAAATAATATGTATTAAATAATGATGTTGTTCCATCTGATAAATATTTTTCATAATATTTTTTTATTTCTCCAAAAGATATATTACTTTGAAAAAGTTTTTCTCCAACTAATCTGGTTTTTGTGAAAAATATTGCCCTTATTGGGAATTCATTAGAATACATGTAATTAATTATTAGTATTTGAAAAAAAATTAATTTAAAAAATATTGAAATAATAAAAATAATTGATTTAATTTATATTTTTTGATTTGGGTTTTGGGGTTTGGGGATTGGGGATTGGGGATTGGGGATTGGG
>JAJJKF010008254.1:0-14713 GCA_023805525.1 Ostracodinium dentatum
CCCAATCCCCAATCCCCAATCCCCAATCCCCATTTTAATCTTAAAAAACCTTTAATCTTTTTTTGTTTGTTTTTTAATATAATTTATTATAATAAAATAATTAATTTTTTTTAAAATTATCGTATTTATTAATGTTTATATTTGTTAATTAGAATTAGATAGATTTTTTATCCTCATCTCCAATTATTTCGTAGAAATCATAAGCTTCTCCAACTTTTAGCTTAAAATCTTGAAGATGTTCTTTTATTATTGCTTCAAAGCCATCCACATTTCCTATTTTTTGTTCCCATAATTCTAATCTACAAATTTCAAATGTCAATTCTTTTTTTTCATTTATATCAGTTGTGTCAGTTTTTCCAACTAAATATCTTGAAATAAACCTTCTTACTGCGGCTGCTAAATCTTTTATTGTATATAATTTATTATCATATTTTTTTAATAATTTATTGATTATTTGATTTTTTTTATCTTCAGGTATTTTTTCTTTATATTCAGGTTGAAGTGTCTCAGCCAAATCTAAGAAACATAAATGTTCGAAATAGAAAAATATATTCATTAATTTGTTAGTTACAAAATTACATCCATCATTTGAAAAGAAATTATAACAATCATTTGAAATTTTAAAATAGTCTGGCGCAATATTGAGGATATTAATTATTTTATCATTTTTATTTGTAATTACACCTTCAATTAAATAAAAAATAATTTTTTGCAGGGAACCGAAAAATTCTTTAAAATCATATTTCATATTATTTTTTGCCATTTTTTCTTTATTCATTTTATCTATATATTTTATTATTATTTCCCTTTCTTTATCATCGAGATCTATTTGTTTATAATGTAAATAAAAAGTACTTATAATTTCAGTTCTTCCTCCTCTGAATCCTTCTGACCAATATGTGACAAAGTTTAATTTTGTTTCAGGTTCAAATAAGCAAACACCAGGAAGAATAATTTTTCCCAGTTCTTCTTCTATTGTATCATAATCATATATAAAGGAATTATAATCTGAATATTTTATTTTTCCATTTTCGCCAAATATATTCCTTTCAGAAAAAGAATTAATTATTTCTTTTAAGTTATTGTATTTTGTATCTGCGAATCTTTCATCAATTAATACAATTTGGTCATACTTTGCATTTTGAAGAAGAACTTTTTTTTTCATGTTATCTACATAATGATACAATATACCACTAACTTCATTAGCATTCACTATAGGTTGTAAGAAATTATTTTGCCATTCTATGAATTTTTGGCATGCCGCAGAGAGATACATTCCATTGCCAAATTCCCCTTCATCATTCAAGAAATATATTAATTTATCATTTTTATTCAAATCTTTTACAGGCATTGGATCTCTGCATATATATTTAGTAGCATTAGTCTTAATTTCATTCCATGCCGCAATAAAACCTCTGTATTTATTATCAAAATCTAATTCTTTTACAATTGGCTCATTAGCTAAAACTCTTTTTTTTGCATCATCTCTCGATATTTTGAATGAATAATAATCTACCATATAATTTAGAAACTCATTAAATGGCATAAGATACTTTAATTTATAAATATCTGGATTTCTTGATAATAATTGATTTATTAATGGATATTTTTCTTTTGAATTCATATTTTTTTCAAAATCTTCTTTTGTTTTATATTTGGTTAAAGTGAAATATTTAAGCATTGGAAAATCATTTTCTGGATATATTTCTTCAATTGGTTCAACTAATTGAGTTATTATTGTTTTATTATCAAAATTATTTAGATTTAATTGATTTTGATTTTCTGTAGTGTATGTTTTTGAATAGTCTTCATAATTATTAATACATTCTTCTATTAATTTTTCTATAATATTTTCAAATTTTTCTCTTTCTTCAGTTTCTGTTATATATTTACATTCTTGTATTAATTTTGATAATTTTTTAAATATCATATTCATAAAGATTTGAATTGAACTCACATTTTTTGCTTGCAAAGATTCTTTCAATAAATTCCAATCTGTTTCAATTATTTCTATAATATCCATATCTTTGACAAAACATTTTTTATAATTTGCATCAGAAATATATCCTAAGTGATAGCCATAGAATAAATGACAATATGCAATAAAGTTTAATAATCTATATCCTATAGGAGATAAATTTCTAACTTTTTTTCCTTTTTTCTCGAAGTAAGCTCTTGAAATAGCATTAAAACCTATTTTTTGTTTTTTTAAAAGTGGTTCTATTATATCTTTTTTATATTTACTCAAAAATATATTAGGGATATTGTCATCCGGATCATTCCATCTTGACATTTGGCCTGCTTTTTGTTTTCCATCCTTAAAAATTCTATAATGTCCTTCTCTTATTACCATTCCATGATTTGATGCACCTTTATTCTTGATTACTTTTTCTCCGTATCCACACAGTTGTTTACAATTAAGACAAGAAAAAGTATGTCCTTTTGATGGAAAACCGCATGGAGGTATATAATAATAAAAGCCGCAACTGCATACATAACATCCATAAGTATCTTGATATTTGGTAAAATGATTAATAACCTCATCATATGTTTCTAAATGATAATCAGTTATTCCTTCAATTCCAGGAATATAACATTTTTCAATAACATTAGAATAATCTTTAATTAATAATGATTTATATAAATAATTTTTATCTTCTTGATTTTGGTTATCTAATGTATTAGCACAAAATCTATATCCATATAAAAGAATTTCAAATAATTGTTGGTTAATTAATCCATTTTTATCAGATATTATTGGTTTCATTTTTTCAATATAAGTTTTATCATCATAATATAAATATAATAATTTACATATTTTCTCATTAATTTTATTCTTTGATTCTTTAATCATCAATCTTATGCAGGAAGAAAAAATTTGATATTCATTTTTGTCCATAATGTAATTATTTAATCCTAATTTTGAAATAATTTTATTTATAGATATATCTAAAAATATATTAATTCCATAATTTTGAATTAATTCATTTAATTCTTCATGTTTTGCTCCAAATTTATCTTTTCTCATAATTTCAAATTTATTCATTCCTTCACAATATTTTTTATAATCATCTTCATCTAAAGGTAAGAATAAATTTGTAAGCATTGCCTCATCTTTCTCTGTATCAGCAAAATTAAAGTCTTCGTAGAATTCAATATCTTTTTCTTTGAAATCGTAATTTTGAAGTTGTTCATAATTATTATTCATATAGTTATATAACAATTTTAAAATATATATTTTTATCATATTATCAAAGTTTTTGTTTCTAATTACTTTTATGGCATTCATTATATCTTTACAATTTCCCATTTCTTTATATTTATCTTTAATAAAATAAACTACTTTACTTAAATACATCTTAACATAGGCAATTGCAAATAATTTAGATAAATGAATGTTTTCGTTTTTATTTGTTTCTTCGTTATCTCCTAACAATGAGCATTCGTCTAAAAATTTTAAGAATTCTTTAAAAACTGTAAGAGAATTATCAAAAACAATTCCAGTTTGGTTTTCATTATTTCCACTTTTTTTGTCTTTATAATATTTCGGATATAATTCTTTTGTGCTTTTATCTTCTAAACTTTCGATTGAATCGAAAAATGTACAAATTTTCCCTTCGAAAATATTTAATATAACCTGATCTAAAAATTCATTCTTCATGTTATTTAATTTTCTAAATGATTCATTTTTTTCTTCTTTTATATTATTTATATTGTTAACCATTTCTTCTGGATCATTAACTTCGATTGGATTACTAACAATAATTCTAAATATTTGTGAACTATTTTTAATGAAATCATTATTTTCCAATATTTTTTCTAATAATTCTTCTCTAAAATCATCAAAAGTAATTTTAATAAATTCATTCAAAAATATAAAGCTTATCATCTGATAAAAATTATTTTTATTATTTTCTTTATTTCCTAATTTTTCAAATAGAAAATCATAAAATTTTTTTAAATTTACACATAATTGTTTGTTATTCTTATCATTATTATAACGAGTTTCTTCTCCAAAATACTTAATAACCTCTTTTATATTTTCAATGGTTACTATTCCATTAGCAATAAATGCATCAAATATTTTCACAATTTCATTTAAAGATAATGCTTCTTTTGAACGTAAAGAAAGATTGTTATCTATTTGTAATCCATCTTGAAGCACATCTTTATAAGTTTTAATTAAAAGGTATAAAGTATCTTCGGGCCAATCACCTTTAATTTCATATATTTTATCATTTGATATAATAACTCTAATCATTGAATCTAAACAAAGGAAAAATACTTCATTGACAATGCTGGTATACTCCGGATTCCTGGGCGAAATTTCGTATTTTACTAAATTTTGTTCTATTATATCTTCCATTTGGTTATATAAATTATTAACTTTAATACTTAATTTTATAAATATTTTTTGCAAAAAGGTAAGTTCTTCATCATAACTTTGAACAAAATTAATAGTTTGTGCAATTCTCTTCATAATATTTTCTTCTACTTCATTTTCATTTTGTTTTAAAAATAGTTTGATTGATTGATTTCTTTTTTTTGTCATTAAATCTAATAATTTTTTATTGTCATCAAAATCATCAATTATGATTTTTTCTTCTTCTTGTCCTTCTTGTGGCTCTTCTTTATTAAATGTTTGATTATTTAAATTTGTATTAATAAATAACGAATAATAATCATTTATAATTAAATTGTATAACTCTTCCTTATCTCCTTTGTTTTCTTCAATAATAGAAGTTAATCTTACTTCTTTATTAACAGCATTGAATGTTGAATTATCAAAAGTATTTAATTCTTTAAAATAATTCTTTATTTCTTCTTCTCTATTTTCAATATCTATATGACCTCTTATATTATTTTCATTTTCTCTATATTTTTTAGCTATTTGTTCTTTAACATTTTTTAATATCGAATCAAATATTGATTTTATTCCTGGCAACTTTAATCCAAGCATGATTGAAACTTTGTTTGCCTTTGGTTTTTCACTTACCTTAGTACCATCATTGATATTAACTTTATCCAAATATAATTTAGTAAGTTTATCAATAAGAGTATTATCTTTTTTATTTTTTTCTTCTTTCTTCATTTTTCTTTCAACATCATTAGTTAATAAGCAAGAGAAAAATTGATCTTTTTCTGCTTTGAAAAATAATAAAAGTAAAAGTGATTTATATTTTTGCAATATGTTTTTTTTAATTAATGATAAAAGATCAGTTTCATCCCCATGAAAAATTTTTTTTTTTTTGAAAATTTGTGCAATGGGATCTTCATTATTGTCTTTCATGGCTCCTTTAAGCAGGCATTCATTGAGCATTTCTCTTAAATTTTTATTTTTGGAAATTAAATCTAATAATGTCCTAATATAATTATTTTTATTAAGTCCTTTATATGAAGCAGATATGTCATATCTCATATAACCTGTAATATCATAAATACTTGAGGGTAATTCTTTATCCAAATCAATGCATGCTTTAAATAAATTTATTAAATCCATTTCAATTACTTCTTCCATTTTTAATTTGTCATCTCCATTAAGATTATCGATAAATATTTGATAATATCCAGATAAATTCGTTAATGCTTCAAATTCTTTTCTTTTTTTGTCTATATTTTTATCATCTTTTATTACTCTTGTCATATATACGATGAAAATAAAACATTTTTTTGGTTTATTATTCTCATTATCCTTTTCTTTGTTATCAATTAAATATTTTACATAACTCAAAAAATCTTCTTCGTTAGGAGTAAATTGAATAATACATATTTTGCATTTATCATCATTCAAATATTCATTTAATTTTAATTCTAATTCATTCTCAGTTTTCATTGAACTGATTTTTATATATGAAATATTTTCATTATTAATAGTATCAAATAAAGGAGTTTTAATATCATTTATATTATTAATTGGTTCTAAATTATTACTAAATGTGTAAATAACATTTTTATAATTATCCATTTTTTTTAAGAAATTAGCAAAATTAGAATGTTCACCTTTGCCATAAAATGAAATGATTTTATTATAGTATTGTAGATATTTTTCTTTATATTTATTACACTTCATATTAATTAAAATATCTTGAGGTAAAGTTAATGCAATTTTACTCAATACATAGTCTGTTATTTCGTCGTTTCTTTTTCCATCTTTGGCAGCAGTATACATTAATGCCTGTATTTCATCTATATTACAGTTAATTAATAATTTTGATAAATCATAATTTATAGCTAAGAATTCTTTTTCATTAAATTTTATTAATTCATTTAAATTTGTTTTAATAATGTTTGATTCTTTTATTAATTCTCCATCTAATAAATATTCAAAAGACATTATATGTTTTTCAAATCTATTTAAAAATGGTGCTTCTTCATTATCAATATTATTTATATCAACATTAACTATACATCTAAAATTATCATTGACAAGTGAAAAAGTATTAACAGACGAACCTACAGCCAAACGTGCATAATTTTTATTACTTAAAACTGTGAAATTCTGATTAAATAAGTCATACATAGCAGGATATACTGATTCTAAATCCTTCAAAATTAAAATATTTCCATTTTCCATATTCACTTGAATTTTATTCAATACTTTAAGAGCATATTCTTCCCTAGCTAAATCGGCTTCAAATTTACTACCTATATAAAAATTATATTCTCTTTGTTCCTCAGATAATATTGTAGACAATAAAGCTGTGCTTAAAGAAGATTTTGATATTAATAATAAATATCTACTATTTAAATCATTTATATTCTCTTTTATTCTTTGCATAATATTATATTCTTTTTTTACTTCAATATTAGGATAATGCCCTTTGAAAATTTCTTTAACAACTTCAAGCGAAGTTTTTGTATCCATACCTTTGAATTGTAAACCTCCGAAATTTCTTTCGATACTAGAAATTCCGCATTCTAACAAAGTATCATCATTTAATTCGTGATTTTTTTCTTTTATTAGCATATTTTTTGTAGCATTTTTCACAAAATGATAAAAATCTCTATTTCCATGGAAGTCTTCTTTACCATCTAAATTATGATTTTTTTTTAAATATTGTTTATACTCATAGTAAGTCAAACCTAAATCTTCATAAAATGATTTATATCTTTCGGCTAAATGTTCATCATATGATTTACCTATAGTTAAAGAAGTTTCCGCATTATCTTCTTCGTTAGGCTCGGGAATTGATATGGAAATACCCCTGTTCATTTTAGAAGCATCTAGAGTCCAATTAGATATACCAACAAAGGCAACTTTTTTATCTCCCTCATTTTGATCGTATTCTAATTCAGCATGTATTACTTTTAATGGATTATTAGGTGAATGTTCGGCAAGTCCCATTTCATCAAAGTAAATAAGAGAAATATTATTTTTTTTATCTTCTACTGACAATTTCTCATATACAATACGGGACTTATAAAAAATATTTTCGACTCCTTTTGATGTACTGGCCATAGAACCTTGGTATGAAAATACCATTAATTTCGGATAATTCCTAAAAAATGGATTTTCTGATGACTTGCCTTGCATTGATTTATTTAATAACTGAAAACTAAGTGATTTACTACATCCTGGCTTTCCTACTATAAATATCGGTACCTTGTTATTAATTGCGACAAATAAAGAGAAAATATTTTCTAATAGAGCTCTATTTTTTGCAATACCTTTATCTAATTGAATATTATTTACTATAAAATGCTCTTCTTTCAAAGGTAAATCAATGAAATTTTGATTATTAAAACATGGCTCAAAACTTTTGAATATTTTATCCAAACGGTCTAATAATTGTTTTCGCAAATCCTTATCTGTAATTCTCAGATAATAACATACAAAAATACTTAAATTAATGGCATAAACTTGCAATGAAAAATCATCTAATTTTTCATAAAATTCATTATCAGCATTGTCAAGAACATTTAATTTCTCTTTTTCAATAACTTCTTTTCTTTTATTCAAATACTCATAGAAAAATTCATAAAAAATATTAAATCTCCTTATTTCTCTAAGAGAAACCGCAGATTTATCACTGAATGATCTTATAAAGTTATGTGCAAAAATTACCATGTCTTCAGCTAACTGTTTTAATCTTAGAAGTTGTTTGTCTCTTTTATTATTTTTTTTCAAATAAATTTTTTCTATTGCTTCTTTGATGATGCATTTGATATACTCTTTTTCATCTTGCTCAGTAAGATTTCCGAAATCAAAAACATAATTAAGTAATGAATGTGGTAAAGGATTAACCATATATACTAAATTACTTTTTTGGCCCTTGGATATTTCTTTCCATTCTTTTTCATTTAATAGTTTTTTTTGTTGATTAGCAAATTTAACATCAAGACCGACTTGTTTTATTTCTTTTGGTCCTTTGTATTCTCTTTTTCTATAAGGATTGCAAGCAGCAATAAAAACTATGTCAGAAGGCAAAGGCTTTCCTTGGCATGTATGTTTGCACATTAATTCACTTATTAGACCCATAGATTTGCATGTGTTTATTTCATCTAAAAAGACCCATATTTTATCCTCTTCGAATAATTGTTGGATTTCCTTTCTTCTTTCTCTTTCTTTTTTATTTTCTTTTTCAAGTTTTAAAGCATCGGGTATAACTTTTTTATTTATAAAATCAATTATATCATTGTCATTTGTTCCAGCATGTATATTTAATATTTTCATTTTATTAGCATTTCCATTATTTTTTAATTCTGACAATTTTCTTATAAGTGAAGTTTTACCACATCCAGTCTCTCCCATCATTATTACTGGTATATTTGATCTTATACGTATTAAAATTAATACCATTTTAACAAAGTTATCGGCTGTAAATACATAATTGCCTGTAATTTCTTCAAAAGATTTCCATTCACTATTTGGTACTGCTTTTATAGGATTTTTAACATCCAAAATATTTTTCAATTCTTCTAAAAATTCAATTTTAGTGAAATTTTTATGATTCGGTAAACTTTTCAATATATCATTTTTTGTGGCCTGACTATTTTTCAAATTTAATAAATTTATATATTCTTTATCTTTTGGTTTTTTATTTGTAATAATGCTGAAAGATTCTCCATCTCCTTCATGGAAAAATAACAAAGAAGGATCAATTTGATCAAATGAAATAACAGTATGTCTATCATTTGCTAAATCATCCATAGCATTATCTATATCTTTTTTTTCATCATACTCACTAAATAATATTGATCGATGCAATTTTTCTTGTCCTTTTATCAGATTGGTAAATGCACCTTCAGTAAAATGTTTTGTTAATTTAATGAAACTATCAACAATAATTGTTCTTATATAATTTATTTTTTTTCCTGTCAACATTAATTGAAAAGCATTAAGATAGAAATTTCTGTTTAATTTTTTTAATTGGACTGCTAAAACATTTATAAATGACATTATTTGATAATATGTTGGATTTGGTATGGTTTCCTTTATTACATCAAAAATTAATTTTTGGCATTCTTGAGGAGATAATTTTTCTGCATCAAGCTTTATTACTTTTGTTTGTTTTGTTTTTTTATAAGTAATTACATGTTTTTTGAAATCTATAGGTGTAACATTAGGAAAAATAAGGTCATATTCATCAATTTTTTTTTCTTTTAAAGATTTTAAATAATTGGCCACTATTTGAATATTAGAATCTAATTCTTTAGGCACTATTAATGGGGATAAATTTGATATCTTCATTTCCTTTATATTGAATAACGATAAAATTGGGAATTTTTCAAAAAAATCTATAAAACTATTTGGAATTTCAATTTTTATTTGAATATTTTTAGATAAATAGAAAATATCTTCATTTTGTCCATAAAATCTTGTAATTAATAATGAAAATAAAAAGTCCATCATCAAAGATATTTGATCTGTATCATATAAATCTAAATGTATAACGCAATTACTTGTAATTTGTAATTCTTTTAATCTTCTAATTATATCTTGACTAGTAAATACTCCTCCGAATGGGAAATAAATCCATTTTTTTTTATTATCTTCAATATCTTTTTTAATTTGTGTTGATTTACCTACTCCTGATTTATCTGATTTAATTACTTCAATATCATTTCCTTCATATTTCTCATTTTTAAATTTTTTTGTATCTATATTAAGTGTATTTTTATATGCCTTCATAGCTAGTATTTTATAAATGTCAGAATCTGGATTAATAAAAAAGAAAATTAAGCATGATTTTATTGGTTCATTTCCCTTTTTGAAAAATTGGTCCAATAATTTAACAATAAACATTTTTTGCTCAAAACTCAATAATTCTAAACCACCAAAAATAAAACATGAATTATATTTACATTTTACAGCTCTATATAAAAATGTGGTTATTTCTTCATTTGTTGTATTCTTTTTACATAATAATATATTTTGAGCTATTGGATTATTTCCAGTTAAATATTTAAATATTTGGAACAAATCTTTTTCAAGTTTTGAGCATAAAAAAGTATATAAGCCTTCATATTTCGGTTTCATTTGTTTTTTGATTATTGTACTTTGATAAATTATATCTAAAGTTATTTTATTTATATTTAAAACTTCATTCAAATATTTTTCACAATTATTAATATTACTTTCGATAATATCATTTGTTTTCTCTGCTTTAAAATTTTCTACATCTTGTTGATATAAATCATTTGTGATATATTTTAGCAAAGAAGTTACATTATTATTTTTAGTTTTTTTACTGAAATTGTCATATAATAAGTCAAATTGGCGTCCATATATAAATCTAATTAAAGATTTTGTTTCATAAGCATTGATTTGTTTTTCATTTAACTCAGTTAAGACATTTTTTAAAATATCAATAATTTCTGTGAAATTTTCTTTTTGTACATCATCTATATAATATTTATTATTAGTATTATATTCATCTTCTTTATTTTTTTGTTCTTCTTTCTTTTTTTTACTGATATTTAATATTATTTTAATTGTTGTAATTTTTGGATATCCTTTCATGTAGATATCTTGTAATATTTTATAAATACTTATTATTTCTGTTACACTTTCTATAAAGCATTTATATTCCGAAGTAATTATTTTTGCCATCTGAGCTTTTTCTTTTATGCTTATTATTTTATCTTTATCTAATTGCTGTTCTTTTTTCTGTTCTTTAGCATAATAATTGCATATAAAAGAATTATCTCTTGTATTTGATAATATTATAGATGCCCCATTTAATAAATCTTGGATTTGATATTTTAAAACTTCTGATTTATTTAAAGAACTTTGCATTAATAATTTAATTTGACTATAATTATCTACAAAATTATTAAAATACAATGAAATATTTTTATCTTGAGATGCATTTTCTTTCATTAATTGTATAATTTCTATATCTTTTTTCTTTTTTAAATCTTCAGATTTTCCTAATTTCAAAAAAAATTCTACACATCTTTCCATATCTAATAGATCATTAATTGAGATAAAAACATTGTCACTTTCTGAAGATAATTCTTGTAAATTACGACAATCTTGAATTGAAGTTTTTAACAAAAGTTTAACTGACTCAGGTTGTGACTTTAATTTTAATAATATATCAATGTATTTATTATCTTTTTCCTTTATATTAATTCCATATTGGTCTAATGTCTTTTTACAATTGATAATTGTATCTATATCTTTTTCATTTTTTAGTTTTAATACTATATTATCAAGATCTTTTCTAAATTTAGTTTTTTGTGCTTGAATCATTTCAATAAAAATATTAATAGATGAAGATATATTAAAAATATATTCTTTTTTGGATATCACAATCAACCCTTCATAAATTTTATCTAAATAATCATCTCCATTAATTTCAAATAATTTTGCAAGTCTTTTTAATTCATCATATAAATTATTTTCATTATCTTTAAATGGTTTAAGACATAATTGTAAAAGTTGATCGTCAACTTTATTTACATCTTTTTTTTGGAATATAGTTTTAAATTTATCAAATTCTTTTTCGGCTTCTTCTAAGCATTTAATATCATTATCTTTAATTTTAGTTTTCATATCTTGATATATTGTATAGAAAAACATACTTTGACTTAATTGTTTTCTTTTTAATGCTTTTTCATAATATTGTATATAATTATTATAATCATCTGAATAAAGCCTGTCCAAACTATTAATTTTCCCACTTTTTAATTCTTGAATAATATTCAAGAGTTTTTCTAATTTATCTTTATGTAATTGATTAAAAAACAGATGAAAATCACTATATATGACATCTAATTTCTTAATCTTAGTATTTACTTCTTCTACTTTTTCTTTTAATCTTTGTAATTCATTTTTTGCTTTTTCAGGTTCTTGATAATATATAATAAAAAGTCTCTTAATGAGTTTTGATTCCCCTATTTTCTCTTTGGTGTCTTTAAAAAAGATGCTTATAGTTCCTAAGGGAAGATCAAAATCTTCAATTTTTTGTTGTACCGATGAAATTGTTTCCATTAATTTTGATACATAAATTGATTTTTTTAAATTGACTTTCTCGAGAAGATCATTTTCTATTAATCCTTCAACGAATTTATAATTATTTAATTCTCGGTAATTGAAAAAATCTTCTTCATTTATTGTATATATGCTTAAATTTGAGAAAATTTCTTGTCTTATATTTTTACACTTTTTAATTAAATTAACTAAATTTAATGGTTGGGAATTAATTTTATCTTTGAAGAAAAAGTCAAGTATTATATTAATGGTCTCCTTTGATACTGTTTTATAATTTCCAACAAGAGATATGTATATCTCATTTACAGTATCTATATTATATTGTTTTTGTAGATGATCAACCAAAAATTTTTTTAAAGTCGTTATTCTATTTTTATCATTCATAAAAATTAATTCAACACAATCATTAATAAAATTCGGGCATTTTTCTTTTGAATAAGTATTATATAAATCAGTAAATCTTTTTTGTAATGCTAGCATATATTGAATAGCTACATTTTCATCTTTTGGATCTCTAAATAATTTTAATAAAATTTTAAAATCTTTCATTTCTTTTATTAGTGAAATAATTTTATTTGTAAAATCAACAAAATTAGATTCGAATATTTTGTAAAAATCCATTTTTCTCCACTTTTCATAAAATTTGTCATCTAAAGAAGAAATATCAATTCCATCAAACACATGTAATGGTTTATACACTGGATTTTTATATGATTTATTTTGATAAAAGTCATCCTGTCTAATAAAATCCAAAAGTTCAGCATTTTTAAGTAATCCATTTTTAACTAAATTTAATCCAGTTTCATGTATTAGAGAATCCATTTTTTTTTCACATTTAAAATTTTTATCCGTTGCTTTTAATGAAACTATAATATTATTTATAATTATTAAATTTTGAAAATTGTTATCAATATTGAAATTAATATATTGTTCAATAATATTTGGATTAAATTTAACTAACATTCTATTTGTGTTCATTTCATATTTTCTTAATATATTAATTTCACTTAATATTTTTTCTAAATCATCATCAAGTTTTGCTTCCACAAATGGTTCTGCTTCAATATATATTTTTATTTTTTTGTCATTTTCATTTTCATTTTCTTTTTCTTTTTCTTCATTTTTTTTCTCATTGACTTTCTTTTCTTCTTCTGCAATATATCTTATAATTAAATCACTCATCTTATTAATTACAATAAGAAAATTCAAAAAATTTTTTCCAAGAAAAGAAAGCGAAATTAAAATTTCATTAAATTCTTTAACTTTTTGAAGCAATTTACAAACTAATTCATTTGAAATAATCATATTTTCAAATAAATTTGTATATTCAAACAATTTCCTATATACATATTCGAAAATTTTATCATCGTTCAACATATCATTTACTTTTTCTTTTGCAAAATTGAGATTAAAATATAATACAACAAAATAGAATAATTCAGTTATCTGTTTTCTTGATTCTTCTCTTTCTACTCTTATTTTTTCTGGCCTTTTAGCTAACATATTTAATATATTAGTCATTTGTCCCAATCTCACTTGAGGAACTTTTCCTAAACCTCTTATTTTTTTAGGTTTAAATGAAAATAAATGCCTATGAACTAATTTAGTTGAAAAACATTCTAAAAATATTAACAAATAAAATAAAAAATCAAATTTTTTATCTGGTCCTAATAATAATGTTTGAGTTGATAATATAAATTCATCTTTTTCTTTTGTTCCTTGTTTTATATTTTTTGATTTCAAATAACTTACATATAATTCAAATTTTTGTTCATAAGTTAATTTTACAATATTTATTTTTTCATCATATAAATCGTAATCATAATAATCCTTTTTAATATCTTTTATTTTTAATGTATATTCAGATTTAATTGGCTCTTCATCTTTCATTTCTTCAAAAAAAACACTGATTTCTTGCTGTGTTTTATTTTTGTCGCAATTGTCCGGAAAGATTTTAAATCGATAAATCTTAGAAATCAGAGAATTTCTAATTTCTGTTGAATCTTTTTCAAGAATAGATTCAAGAGTATCATTATCTTTATATTCTGGAGATAAATATATTTTTATTTTTTTTGTTTTATCATGACTTTCAATAAAATATATAAAATGAAATTCTTTATCTTTATCTTTATCTAACGGTTCTTTTTTGTCTTTCGGAGGATCATCTTTTTTTATTTCCAAAGCTTTTTGTTCTTCACCTTTAACATTCAAAAATGCCATTAAAGAAAAAATAAATAATATAAAAGCTCCTCCACCAAATGCTATATATAAAAA
>JAJJKF010008255.1:0-14560 GCA_023805525.1 Ostracodinium dentatum
ATTAATTTAAAAAATTTAAATGAATAAAAATAATAATTTTTTAATTAATTTTTCTTATAACAGATTTAAATAAGCATAAAAAACAATTTAATTAATATTCATTATATCTTATAAAAAAACTAAATTAAATTTAATTTTAATTAAAAGAAATGACATCAAGCAACGCAAGAGTTGTTTGGATGCAACAAATGGTATCCCAATGCTTCGCCAAGCAAGGAGAAGAGGGCGGACACCCAATAGATCAAGAGCTTACCGAAAAATTCATCAAATTTCTAAGCGGTAAGATGGGCAAAACTTTATTGATTTACTACCAAAAGCAAATAAAGCTTTCAGAAAAAAACCCCTCTGACTCCTCTTTAAGCCCAATATATATGTGTAATGAGCAAACAAAAGGAATAGACCTGCAAAATCGTGCATGCTTTTTCATTAGAAACATTGATGATGGAAAAGAAGTGAATTTCAGCATATCCTCAGATGATACAGTTTCTTATGGAGAAATGACCTCTGATTCTATTATTGGAATGAA
The DNA here is from genome assembly GCA_023805525.1 of Ostracodinium dentatum. NCBI lineage: Eukaryota > Ciliophora > Litostomatea > Entodiniomorphida > Ophryoscolecidae > Ostracodinium > Ostracodinium dentatum. The sequence continues at coordinate 527 of JAJJKF010008255.1, forward strand.
TAAAGTCATTTACAATTACCTTTTCCAAAATATTGATTCAGTTACATCTGAATGGGACAAAATAAAACCAGAACAAAAAGCCGAATTTAGAAAAGTTCTAGAAAACTTTGCAAACGATATCAATGACACTGTGGAATCCCTCGTAAAAGGAGTAAACTTCAAAGAATTGCCAGCAAACGTCAGAGAATATATACAACAAGACAAAAAAGACTACATTAGAGATGAAGAAAAACAAGTTTTAGTTTCAAAAATTGAAGAAGTTTATCAGAGTTGGATCGAAGTTCTCGGAAAAGAAATTGAAGAAATGGACAAAGACAACCAGCCATTCAGCGACGTGGGTCCGAGATCCGAATTGGAAAGATGGAAATATAGAATGCAAAGACTTACTAAAGTAAATGATTTCTTCAAAGGAGAAGACTATAGAATGGTTTCCCAATATTTCCACGAACAAAAAAATAAATTATCTTCAAAAATCCAAAGTTTAATCAATGATATGAAACAAAAAAAAATCGACTCCCACACTGCTCATGCTGAAGCCAGAGATAATGTCAAATATTTATCAACTTTAGAAATTTATTTCGATCCTCTTTACAACAAAGGCCCAGATAATATCATCGATTCACTTCAAAGCTTAATGAACTCACTTAAACTTATTAGCTTCACTGCTAGATATTATGATTCTACCAAAATGACCAACTTATTCAGTAAAATCACTAGTCAAATGATTAATAACTGTATTGAATACATTTTGGATCAAAAAATACTTAAGACAAACAGTGATCCTAATTTCTTATGGGAACAAAAACCCGATGATTTAATTCACAAATTTGAAAAATGTATTGAATTATATAAATGCTATAAAGAAAAATATAAACAAGCTAAAACAAATACAACTTCTTCAAACAAAGAAAACAATTTCGAATTTGGAGAAAACCAACTTTTCGGAAAATTCGAACAATTTTGCAAAAGACTTACCAAATTAATTGAATTATTTACTACCATTAAACAATTTGAAGACATCAGGGCTCACAAATTGGATTCAATGGATGTAATTCAAGCTCAATATGATGCAGAATTGGAGGCTTTTAAGCATAAAACAAGTCAATTATTAAAGTATAATGATACTAAATTTGACAAAGATTATGTTGCTTTTAATTTAAAAATAAATGATATAGAAAATGAATTACATAAAATTATTAATGAAGAATTCAAAAAATTGACTTGGATAGAAAAAAAATTGAAATTATTGGCAAAATATGAAAAAATTTTAACTAAACCAAATTTACAAGCCAACCTCAGAACTGAAAAATTAGAAATTTTCTCAAATTATAAAAGAGAAATTGATACAATCCAAGCTACTTTTGATGGTAATAGAACAAATCCACCATTACAAAGAAATATGCCAAAAATTAGTGGTAGAATAAAATGGGCAAAACACTTATTTAATAGAATTTTCCCATTCATCAATTATTTCAAAGACATTGCTGCTAAAGACAGAAAAGAAACTGAATTAAGTTATATGACTACTAATACCTTATTATATTCATATATTATTTTAAATGAAAAATTCTTTGGACAATTCGTTGAAAGCGCCAAATCAAAACTAACTTTACCTTTGACAGTCATTAATGAAAATTCAACTCCTAAAGTTAATTTAGATTTGTATGTTTTACAATTGATTAGAGAAGCTAAATGCATGATGAGAATGAATTGCCAAATACCAGAAGCAGCTAAGATAATTTTACTTCAAGAAGAAAAATTCAAAAAATATTATAATGAATTAACTTTTATGGTAAAAGAATATATAAGAATATTATCAAGAATAAATAAATCAGAAGCAGAATATTATTTCAAAGGACACATTAAAGATTTAAATCTTAAATTAACTCCTTTAAAATCAACTGTTAACTGGAGCTCAATGAATATAGATAGTTCATTACAAATTGTATTTGAATGTCTACAAAGATTTGAATATTCAATTGATTCCTTTATGGAAATTTTAGACAACAGAGTACACAGAAATATGCTTACCATCAAAAAATTAGACTTATTATTTATTCCAGAAAATCCGACAAAAATGCAAATTCCCGACATTATTGCGGCTCAAGAAGAACATGTTAAAAAACAGAACGAATTTTTAAGAAATAAAAATATCGAAATTGAAAATGCTATACTTGATATGATTGCATCAATTGAAGCTTATGATGTAGACCCAAAGATAACTAAAGTTGATAAAAAGACATTGTATAAATTATTAAGTGACTACGAAGATAAATTTTATGAATTTTTAATTGCTACAACTAAAAACAGTTTAATTAATTTAAGAGAAAGAATTGTAGGAGAACATCCTAATCCAATATTCTCAGTCGATGTAGTTTTATCAAATAATACCATTCAAATTAATCCAAAAATACAAATGATTCAAGAAGCCATAAACAAAATTGCAAAAAGTATTTTATTCGCTATGAAAGATATTAATAGTTGGAAAAAATTAGATAACACAGAAGTTACCTCATTCCACGAGAAAATTGGACGTGATAATGAAATTGTAAAAATGATTTTAGTATTAACTGGTTCTTACCAAAGTAATAACGTTGATATTGAAAAATATTTAAAAGAAACTTTCGATCCATTTAAGCCAATATGGATAGATTCAATTGATAAAAGAATTAAAGAATTTAATCAAAAACAAAATAAGACATATGTAGATTATGAAGGTAAATTAATTGAATATGACACTATAGAGGCTAAAGTTAACGCAATTCCTGATGAAGAAAAGATAGGTGCCGTAGCCATAAACTTAGTCCCAATCAAAAAAACTTTACTTAAATATGTCGATGATTGGAAATTCGCATATATGCGACAATTATTACTTACTACAAAAGCCACAAGTAAAGAATTAAATCAAATCATGACTCAATTCGAAGATAATCTTTCTATGAAAATAGAATCTTTGGAAGAATTGAAGGAAGTTGTAAATACTATTGAAGAAATTAGAGTAAATGAAGGAATAATTGAACATAAAATTAAACCATTTGTACTCTTTTATAATTTAGTTAAAGAACACTTGAAAGAAAGTGACTTTGAAAGATATAATTTCCCAACAAAAGAAAACTTTGATTCAAAATGGAAAAATATTTTAGTTCAAGCTTCAAATATGAGAGATAATTTACAAAAAGAGCAATTAAAATACAAAAAAAAATTATACGAAGAAGCAGCAAATCTCAAAGAACAAGTAAAACAATTAAAAATTGAATATGACAAAAGTGGTCCTACTAAAGAACCAAAAGTAGAAGTTGCTTATGATAGATTAGAATCTTTTAGAAGAAAAGTTTTAGTACTTAATAAACAATGGACAAACATCGAAAAAGCAGAAAAAATTTTCAATGTTACACCAAATAATTACCCCGAATTGAAAGAAATGGAAGAAGAATTAAAAAAATTAGGTACTCTATATGATTTATATATGAGTGTTTTGAAACAAAAAGAAGAATGGAAAGAAATGCAATTTAATGAATTGAATGCAAAAAAAGAAGAAATGGAAAATAAATGCCAAGAATTCACACAAAAACAATTCAAAGTCAATAAGGCTCTTACCACAACTTCAGAATATGAAAATTTAAAAAATGAAATTTTAAAATTACAAAATATTGTAGAAAGTTTTGATTTATTGACATTTGATTTCGAAGACCATCACTATAAACATTTGGCAGAAAAATTAGAAGTTCCCGAATTGGCCACAGTTAAACTTGATGGAGGGCTTTTCAGATTAAAAAAAATTTTTGACAAATTTGAAGAAAATGACAAAAAGATCGAAGAATATAAAGGAGAAATCGAAGATACAGTTACAGTTGCAAAACAACAGAAAAAAATAGATTCACAATTAAGAGAAATTGATGAAGAATGGGCTACAAAAATATTCAAATTTGAACCTCATAAAACAATTAAAGATTTATATTTATTAGATACTGTATCCACATTGGAAATTAAAGCCACAGTCGAAGAACATTCTGGTAAAATATCAGGATTTAAATCACAAAGTAGAAATTTAACAAATGAATTAAATGCAAGAATTAAACAAAAAGAAACTGCTTTCCAAACTATTAACAATACTTTAGAATTATGGCTAGGTGTACAACAATTATGGAACTCATTACAATCTTTCTTCATTGGAGGTGATATCAGAAAAGAATTGCCTGGTCCAACTAAAAATTTCGAAAATTGCCATAAATTATGGGTAAAAATTATGATGGATAAAGCATATCCAACTAAAATAGTATATAGTTTATGTGCTTCAAATGAATTAACTCCAGATCTATTGGATATTGATAGAACTTTAAAAGAATGTCAACAAAAATTAGATATTTATTTAGAAGGAAAAAGAGGACAATTCCCAAGATTTTACTTTGTATCTAATGGTGTCTTGTTAGATATTTTATCCAAAAGAAGTGATCCAGCAAATATTAAATCTAACTTAGGTATTATTTTCGATGCAATTAATGATATTGAATTCGCCGATGCAGATAAAAAAAATATTATAGCTATAAGACAAATAAAAAGTCCCGCCACTCCAGAAGATAAACAAGAAGTTGATATGACTGCACATCCTGTCAAATGTGATGGTAAAATTGAAGAATGGTTATGCGATTTAGTCGCTTCAATGAAATATTCTTTAAGAGATCTTTTTGAACAAGCTTATTATGATGTAAAAAATTTCTATGATCAACCTTTAGATGACAATAATAAAGATGGATTTAGAGCATTTATTGAAAAATATATATGTCAAGTTGTTATCTTTGGTCTTCAATTATTCGGTACAAAAAGATTAGAAGAATTTATTGTAAGAACCTCATATGAAAAAGGTGATTCATATAAAAAGAAATTGGTCGCAGGTGAATTAGATCCCGCCATGAAAGATTTTAATGTTATATTGAATGAATTAACTGCCATGGCTAGAGATGGTTCTAAATACAAATTACCTATGGTTAAATTAGAAGCTCTTATTATTATTCACGTCCATAACAAAGATATATATGAATATTTCATACATGATAAAGAAATGGCAAGACAAATTGTTACAGTAAATGATTACGATTGGCTTAAACAAACTCGTGTATATTGGTATGATCATAAGACATCAAGAAAAGTAATAAGAACTTGTTTAATAAATATTACTGATGTAGCCTTCGAATATGGTTATGAATTTTTAGGTGCGAAAGAAAGAATGTGTATCACTCCTTTAACAGATAAATGCTATATTACTTTAGCTCAAGCTATGGGTATGCAATATGGAGGTGCTCCAGCAGGACCAGCCGGTACCGGAAAAACTGAAACTGTCAAAGATATGGGTAGATCAATGGGAGTCTTCGTCTTGGTTACAAATTGTGCCCCAGAACATAGATATAAAAATATGGCAGAAATTTTCAAGGGATTATGTAGATCTGGTGCTTGGGGTTGCTTTGATGAATTCAATCGTATCCAATTAGAAGTCTTGTCCGTTTTAGCCACTATTATTTCTGCAATTCAAGATTGTCGTAAGAAAAATCAAGAAAGATTCAAATTCCCTGAAGGAGGTAACAATTTCAGCGATATTGAATTAATTCCTACTATGGGTTATTTCATTACTATGAATCCAGGTTATTCAGGTCGTCAAGAATTACCAGAAAACCTTAAAATATTATTCAGAGGTGTTACTATGATGGCACCAAACAAAGAATCCATTATCAGAGTCAAGTTATGTTCTTATGGTTTCGACTGTTATGATGATATTTCCAAAAAATTCAGAAAATTATATGAATTGTGTGATGCCCAGTTATCTAAACAACAGCACTACGACTTCGGTCTAAGAAATATTTTATCTGTCTTGAGACATGGAGGTAATGAAAAGAAAAAATATAAAAATGATAAAGATAAAGAAGAAGAATTGATATACATGGCTTTAAGAAGTATGAACTTATCTAAATTAGTTCCGGATGATAAGCCACTTTTCCTTAACTTAATTAGTGATGTCTTCCCACTTCAGAAAAATGCAAAACAAGAATCATATCCAAAATTAATGGATCAAATAAAAATTGTACTAGATAGAAAAAAATTGGATAATTTAAATATTTGGGTTGAAAAAATTATCCAAACTTATGAAACTTATCACGTCCGTCACGGATTTATGATTGTCGGAAATACAGGGGTAGGAAAAACCACAATTACTGAAGTTTTAACAGAGGCTATGTCTGAGCTTAATACTAATGAAAAAGATCCTAAATGGAAAATACATAGATTAAATCCAAAAGCAGTTGAAAATGAATATTTATTCATTCAAAAAATAGAAGATACTTATATTTTAGGAGTATTCACAATGATTTGGAAAAAATGTAATGAATCATCATCTTCATATAGTAAACAAAATAACTGGATTGTTTGTGATGGTCCAATCGATTCAATTTGGATCGAAAACTTAAATACAGTCTTGGATGATAATAAAATTTTAACCTTATCAAATAATGAGCGTATTGCTATGCTTGATTCTTGCAGACTTGTTATGGAAACTGAAAACGTCAAAAATGCTTCTTTAGCCACAGTATCTCGTTGTGGTATGATTTATATAACTGAAAGAGATATTACATATAAGCCATATGTAAGAACTTGGTTCAAAAAAAATAAAGATTTATTAAAAGATATTAAGTCCAAATTCAAAGTTGATGAAGAATATATTAAGAAAAATATCGATAAATTAATTAATGAAACAGTAGAAAATGAATTATTGAGAAACTTTTCACCTTGTATGGGAATATCATGGTTAATTAAAGTCAAAAACTTCTTATTATTATTAGAAAGTTTATTAGGAGATAAAAATAAATCAATAGATAAAGATTATATTGATAAAAGTGTATCTTTTTCATTCGCTTGGGCAATAGGTTCTTTATATGATATAAAAGAAAGAGAAAAATTCCATAAATATTTAGCAGGAAAAGGATTCAAGCTCCCCGAAGTCCAAAATGGTAATACTATTTTCGAATGTTCTTTGGAAGGAAACTGGGACCCATGGGTTCCTGAAAATATAAATATAGATAAAAGAGATTTAGAAAACTTTTCATCTTTATTAATTCCTACAATGGATTCAACAAGAGCCCTTTTCTTAATTGAAAAAATTAGTCAATGCAGATTAGATGCTGTTTCTGATCGATGCCCTCCTTGTCTTTTATTAGGAGATTCCGGTACAGCTAAGACATCCACCATTTTAATTTATAAAAATAATTTCAAAAACGACCCTAAAAAAGCATTAAAAAGAGTCAACTTCTCTTCTGCTACTTCGCCGACAAACTTCCAAGAAACTTGTGATGATGAATTAGAAAAGAGTGGTAATGAATATATTCCGATGTTGGATAAAAGTATGATTATCTTTATAGATGATTTATCCATGCCATATATTAACAAATGGGGTGATCAAGTCACTTTAGAACTTGTTAGACAATTATTAGAATTTAGTGGATATTATTTAATTAAAGCTGATGAAAATAGAGGAGTTATGAAAAAAATATCAAAATTATCTTTCGTTGCAGCTATGAACCACCCTAAAGGAGGTAAGAATGATATTCCAAACAGACTTAAAAGACACTTCTTTATATTCAATATGGTCTTACCAAATGAACAATCCATTAATGATATTTATGGTAAAATTTGCCAGGCATATTTCAATAAAAAGACTTTCAATGAAGTTATAGCAAATCAAGCTATGAAATTACCTAAATTGACCAGTGATTTACTTAAAAGAATGGAAAATAAATTCCAACCAACTCCTATAAAGTTCCACTATACTTATAACATGAGAGAATTGTCCAGAACATTCCAGGGTATATTTAATGCTAATAGAGATGGTATTTTAAAATCAGAACAAAAATATCAAATTAAGAGTGATGTATTTTTATTATGTTTATGGAAACATGAAGCAACAAGAGTCTTCAGTGATAAATTAAGAGATGTAGATGATAAAAAAGAATTTGTTAACATTGTTGATATTGTTTTAGGAGAAAATTTCGAAAAAGATGTTATAGATCAAGTCAAGACTGATATATATTTCGCAGATTATTTAAGACCAAAAGAAGTAGATGAAGAAATAGGATGTCTAACATATCCTAAAGCATACGAAAACATTGAAACATTAGATAAAGCAAGAAAGGCAACAGAACAATTTATGAGTGAATTAAATGAAGATAAAACTAAAAAACATGTCGAAATTGTACTTTTCGATGATTGTCTCAAAAATTTAATGAGAATTACTCGTGTTATACAACAAGACCAAGGTAGTTGTATGTTAGTAGGTGTAGGAGGTTCCGGTAAACAAAGTTTAACAAGATTAGCGGCTTATTGCGAACAAAATGATTTAGTACAACCTACTTATGGATCCCCACCTAGGCCTGATGATTTAAGAGCAGTTTTCAGAACTTGCTTTAGTAAAATTATAGAAAGTTATAATCCACAAAAAGGTATTTATTTCAAACCACAAACTCTGTTAATGACCGATGCGGAATTTAAAATTGATTATTATTTAGAAGTTGTATCATCATTTTTATCTACAGGTGAAATTGCTAACTTATTCGGACAAAAAAATGACAAAAATACAATTATTGCTACTATGAGAACCACTTTAGGAAAAATACCAAAACATGCAAATGCAGAACTCGATGAAAGTGCTGTATGGAATTTACTCATCGCCTATGCTAGACAATATCTACATCTTTCACTTTGTTTCTCTCCATCTTCTGAAAAATTCAGAGAAAAATTCATTAAATTCCCAGTTCTATTTTCAAGTGTCACTATAGTATGGCTTCTTCCATGGCCCGAAGAAGCTTTGATATCCGTTGCAAAAGGTGCCATCGAAGGAAATAAAAATCTTAAACTAGTAGGAAAGCCTGAACAAATAACTCAATTATTTAATCACATTGCCGGAGTACATATTACAATTTCTGAACAAACATGCAAAGATTATTATGATTATTTCAGAAGACATGTCTATGTCACACCAAAAAGCTTCTTGAGTTTCATTCAAGAATATATGAAAGTATATATTAGAAAAAAGAGTGAAATATCCGTAAAAGAAACCACGATCAACAACGGGTTGGCAAAATTAGCTGAGGCAGAAAAAGATATTGCAAAAAAAAGTCAAGAAATGCAAGTTCAAGTCGTAGAAGTCGAAAAAATTAAAAAAGAAGTCGATTTAAAAGAACAAGATTTGAGTGTAAAAAATGCTGCTACAGCGCAATTAGAAAAAGAAGTTAGTGCCGAAGAAGAAAAATGTAATAAAAATGCATCTATTATTAAGGCAAAAAGTGAAGAAGTTAATCTTGAATTAGCTATGGCTAAACCAAAGTTAGACGCAGCTCAGCAAAAAATATTAGATTTGGATCAAAAAGTATTACAACCTTTAGGTAAAACTAACGTCCCTACTTCAATTAAATTTTATTTCGAATGTTGTGGTATTATCATGAGTAAAAGATTAGCAGTACCAGATAATTTCGGTGAATTAGAAGTAAACAAAGATACAAAAGTTAGATATTATTCTCCATTAGGTTGGACAACTATGATTTCATATATAGCAAGTAACTCCTATGGATCATTCTTTGATACAATTAAAGAATGGCAAGAAAAATTGAATGGTAATAAATTAAATATTAATGATGAAACTTTGGAATTATTAAGACCTTTCTTAGATTCAAAAACATCAAGAGACGAACCTTTGTTCTCCGATGATGTTGCAATGAAAATAGGAGGTGATGCATGCAAAAGATTGGCAGCTTTCTGTAGATCTATATCCGATTTCGTCTATGCTGTCAGAGATGTTATTCCAAAACAACAAAATGTCGAATATATGAGTAAACAATTTGCCGAAGCTATGAAAAAATTAGAAATTCAACAAAAAAGAAAAGCCGATGTTCTTGCTGAAAAAAAGAAATTAGAAGATTCTTTAGCAGAAGTAAGACAAAAGAAAGATGCTCAACAAGAAATTTTGAATAAAATGGCTAAAAAAGTCAATGGTGCAAGACAGCTTATAGAATCATTAAAAGGAGAAAAAAAAAGATGGACAGAAGATAGTAATAGATTTGATCAAGAAAAGAGACAACTATTAGGAGATTCTGCCATAGCCGCTGCCTTCATAGCCTATGCCGGACCGTTTAACTATACATTCAGAACAAATATATTATTCGAAAAAGTTTTCAAAGGAGATGTCGCCAAACGTGGCATACCGTATAATGACCAAATTGTTATTGAAGATTTCTTAGCTGATGAACCACAGAAAAATGAATGGTTTATGAGTAAATTACCTAGTGATACTTTATCAGTACAAAATGCTATATTAGTTACAACATCTTCAAGATTCCCATTATTAATCGATCCTCAGGATCAAGCCAAGAATTGGTTAGTAAATATGTATCCAACAATATTAGCAGAAAAACACGTTTATCAAATGGCCACATTCTGTGGTAAAAGATTCGAAAGTTATTGTAATGCTTTACTCGGTATGGAAAATCAAATAATGATTGAAGGTATCGAAAACGATGTCGATACGACACTTGACCCAATTTTAGAGAAACAATTCATTGATAAAAAAGGTTCAACTTCAAAAATTAAGAAAATAAGAATTAATGGCCAGGATGTCGAATTTGATGAAAGATTTAAATTATTCATGTTATGTAAATTAATTAATCCTCACTTCACTCCAGAACTTGCGGCTAAAACAACAATTATTGATTTCTGTGTTACAGCTATTGGTCTAGAACAGCAATTACAAGCTATTGTCATATCAAAAGAACAAAAGCCATTAGAAGAAACTTTGAAGCAAATTTTATCAGATATTACTAAAAATAAAAATTCATTATTGCAATGTCAGAAAGAAATATTGGATAACTTAAATAAAGAAGGAAACCTTTTAGATAACGAAGATATTGTTATTGTTTTAAATAATTCAAAAACACAAGCAGAAGATAACACCAAAAAAATCAAGGAAGCAGAAGAAAAAAAGAAAGATATTAATCAAAAAAGAGAAAAATATTTACCTGTTGCAACCAGAGGATCTGTCTTATATTTCTCTATAGTCCAAATGCAAGAAATTTCAAAAATGTATTCAACTTCACTTCAACAATTTTTAGTCCTATTTAATTATGCCATAGAAAATTCCATAATGAGTAATAATACAGACCAGAGAGTTAGACACATAGTCAGAAAATTAACCGAACATGTATATAAATATATCGTAAGAGGATTGTTCGAAAAACATAAAACAGCATTTATATTATTAGTCTGCTTTAAAATATTAGCCGAAGAAAGAATAGACGGAGCGTATTTATTAAAACCAAATGATATAAGTTTCTTCATTAAATGTGGTGGTATAATTAACCATATCAATGAACCTGATTGTCCTTATGAATTTTTAGGTGCCAAAGGAGATAAAAAACCAAAGGAATATTTGAACTTATTAGCCATTACGAGACATAAATTCAATGATAGTCATTTATACTTCCAGAGATTAACAGATAAATTAAACACAGAACCAGAAAAATTCAAAGCTTTCTATAATGCCCAAGAGGCGGAGAACTACGTGCCATATGAAGATTTGTATAATCATAATAAAAAATTAGCTGCTTTCTTGAAATTAATGTTTGTTAGAGCCATGAGAGATGATAGAACTATAATATGTGCTACTCAACAGTTTGTTCCATGTATTTTAGATGATAAAGACTTCTTAAATCCTTATCCAGAAGAAATTAAAGATATATATAATATAACAGATTCAAGAACACCAATTCTTTTCTTGTTATCAGCAGGTGCTGATCCATCTACTAATATTGAAAATTTAGCAAGAAAAAAAGGAAAGAAAATAGATTCAATTTCAATGGGAGAAGGTGTATTGGAAATAGCTTTAAGTGTTGTAGATGAATGTAGAACTACTGGTGATTGGGTATACTTCCAAAATTGCCATTTAGGTCTCGATTTCATGAGTAAATTGGATATTTTATTAAAAAATCAAGATTTAGAATTTAATCCTGAAATGAGAATATGGCTAAGTTGTGAACCAAGAGATGAATTCCCTATTGGTTTATTGCATCAATCATTAAAAGTTACAAACGAACCTCCAAAAGGTATAAAAGCAGGTATGCTAAAAACTTATTCAAGTGTTGTAACAGCAGAAAAATTGGATATCTTCGAATACAAAGAATGGAAAAATCTTGTATTTGCTTTATCATTTATACATTCATTAGTTATTGAAAGAAGAAAATATGGTCCTTTAGGATTCTGCGTTCCTTATGATTTCAACAACTCAGATTTAGAAGCCTCAATTTTATTCGTAGAAAAGCAATTCCAAAGAGAAAGCGATCTTCCTGAGAAAAAGCCTCCACATGAAATGATTAACTTCAAAACTCTTACAAATGTCGTTTCAAGTATATTATATGGTGGGCGTATTTTCGATTTAAAAGATGAATCTCTTTTCAAAACCATTGTTTCTTCGTATTTAGAAGACCCGGCATTTAAACAACCTAATTATAGCTTTTATCCGACACCAAAAGATAAAGTTGATCCTAAAAATAAAATTGAATATAAAATACCTGACAATCTTAAGGAAATTACTGATTATATTGCACACATTTCGAAATTCCCCAACGTCGACCCTCCTCAAGTATTCGGTTTACATGGTAGCGCAGATATGACCTTCCGTATAAAAGAATTTAATGAATTATTAACTACAATTACAACAGCTTTACCAAAAGATGGTGGTAGCGGTGGTGGAATATCTAAAGAAGACGAAGTTAAACCTAAAGTTGAAGCTATGCTTGATTCATTCCCACAATTCTTTATAGAAAAAGAATACAGAGATAAAATTGATAGTTATTCATTTATGAATATAGGTAAAGGACTGGAAGTACCTCTTAATAACGTCTTATTACAGGAAATTAAAGATATTCAAAGTATTTTAGAATTAGTCAAAAAATCGTTGAAAGATATCAAAGATGCCATAGCAGGTACATTACTTATGACTGAAACAATTACACAATGTATTGATTCTTTATATCTCATTAGACCTCCTTCAATATGGATGTTTGATGCAAATGGTTCTGAAATTTCTTGGCTATCTCCTAATGCCAGTTCATGGTATGAAGGATTAAAAATAAGAGCAGAAAGATTGAGAGAATGGCTAGGATGTTCAAACGATCAAAGACCTCCTTTCTACTTCCCAGGATTTTTAAAACCACAAGGTTTCTTAGCCGCCTTTAGGCAAGAATTCTTCAAGCTCAAAAAGAAATCACCCGGAAATGCCAAAGAATTCGAAAAATTGGCATTGGATCAAATAGATTTATCTTATATGCCCGATAGAACTGAGACTGACCCAAAAAATATGCAAAGAATCCAAAAACCAAAAGATAGAATGGAAAGTATTATTATTTATGGATTATATATCGAAGGTGCTATATGGGGTGGAGGATCTAAAGAAGGATATTTGGTTGATGATCCAGATCCTAACTCAAGAAATACTATTATTAAATTCCCAGTTATTACTGTTAAAGGAATTATTGTTAATGATAATAAGGCTAATTTATTAGGACCTACTAATGCTTCTTATTCTTGTCCTTTATATAAGTATCCAAAAAGAACTGATAAATATATTATTACTGATATTAAGCTAAAAATTAATGGTTCTGACCAAGATGATAAATTCTGGCAAAGAAGAGGTGTTGCCCTTTTGTGCAACAGAGAATAAGATATTTAAATTAATGGTGCTTTAGAATTAATTAAATTAAAAAATTTAATTTTATTAAAACAATACAAAACTTTCTTTATTATTTTTAAATAAATTCTAAATGAATTTAAGATTTTTAATTTTTTTTTTTATTGATTAATATTTTTATTAATTTTTTATTATTATTTTTATTTTTTAAATTAAAAATTAATTTTTTAATAATTATAATTATAATTAATTTTTCTTAAATGATTATATTTAATGGGGTTTGGGGATGGGGGATTGGGGATGGGGGATTGGGGATTGGG
>JAJJKF010008256.1:0-14436 GCA_023805525.1 Ostracodinium dentatum
AATCCCCAATCCCCAATCCCCAATACCCAAACCCCAAAACCCCAACCCCAAATTATTTAAAAAATAAAATATTTATTTATTTAATAAAATAAACAAAATAATTAATATTTTTAAATATAATTATTTAAATATAAAAATAATAATTTCGAAATTTTAATAAATAATAATATAAAAGAATATATAAAGAGTGAATAAAAGTAAATATTTATTTGAAAGAACTATTTTTAATTTCCTAATTTAAGTGTAGTAATATGATCAGTTTTTTCACAATCTAAAATTACAGCAACACCTGCAATTGTCCATTTTGCTGGAGGTGCTTTTGTTCTGAATTGAGCAAAGCATACGAATGTGGATTGTCTGTCAATTGTTTTGTACATAGGACATATATATGAATTTTTGAGATCTTTCTTAGGATCAAGGAATTCGACTGACATAACTTTACAGAAAATAATAGGTAAAACAAAGAATGATTCTTTTGGCCTTGATTCATCTAATACTTTATTATCTTCATCGAAACGACAACCTTGTAAATGAAGACCATATATTGGAACTCCTTGACTTTCTTTGAATACAATTCCTTTTGGTTCATTATCTTTCAAATAATAATTTGAAGGTTCAGTTAATATATCTAATTTATCCAATTCTTGATCTAATTTTCTTGCTGCTAATTGACGAACAGCAGTTAAATATGATAATGGATTGAATAATCTATTGATAAATACAACTTTAGGACATACATTATCATTTGATTCAAATTGTTTTAATTGATCTATACGTGCAATTAATGATTTAAGCCAAGAAGCTAGACCTCTGTTTGTAGCAAATCCATCAGAAATCCATTTAGCAGGAACTCTTCCGAAACTAAGAGAGAATATCAAACTTTCAATTCTTTCATCCATAGTTAATTTACCATCTATAGCATCCATAATATCTTTACAATTCTTTTTAATTGTATCACATAAACTCTTCATTTGTTCACATTCTTGCATAAATACATTTTGATCAGGTGTTAAATCACCTTCTCTGGTTTGTTTCATTTTTATAATATCAAATAATCCATCAGAGCTTCTTGTCACAATATCATCTGCTTGATTCTTTACATTTTCATATTTACTACCTTCAGAATCACCTTCTCCACCACCACCTGAAGAATCTTTTGGTTCTAAATCAATTAAGTTCTTAAATAATGTATTTGTTTGTGTAATACGATATTCCAATTCTGCATTTGGATGTAAACCAAATAGGGCAGGTGATTCGCTTGTAATAACAGCATCAATATAATTTCCCCAAATTTCAAATGGATATACAGTATTATTAATAGGAGTCTTAATAGGATTGACTTTCATTACAGGATTATTAGAAGGATATGGTACTAAATCTAAATCTTCAAGTAATTTATCTCCTAAAATATAATCAAGATAAGCATTATTTAAAACTCTATCCATATCATCTACAATATGTCCACCATACATAATTTCTCCAGTAATATATTTCAAATCTTCCCATGGAATTTTGCTTGTAGCGGCTTCAAGATATTTACCTACAACTGCATCTGAATTTCTCAAATCATCAAGACTAAATGGATAATTTCTGTTCCAACCTAAAGAACCGAATTTCTTTCTTTCAATGACAACAGCATGATAATAACATAATCCGAAAATGACACCACATCTTCTTCTATCATCAATTGGGTTAACTCCATCACCATTCTTAAGGGTAGTAAATGCAATTTTCATATTTTCTTTAAGACCTGATGGAGGTTCATTTGTTAATTTAATACATTTTTCCAAAATACCAACTGGGATTTTATCACTAGGCTCAGCTGATAAGAAAAGTCTGAAATCTTCATGACCTTTTTCTTTTGCAATTTCTTTCATTTTTTCTTCTAATCTTTTGAGCCATTTTGGCATAAGATGTATATTTTGTAAGAATAACCATTCACCATTACTATTACAATTCTTAAGTTCTTCTTCTGCTCCTTTCTCTGCATTTTGACCCATTGCAATATATTTGAAACCATGCTCTTTTGTGAATTTTTTCTTTATTTTTTTGGGTAAAATATCTCCTCCTAAAATTTCCAAATCTTTAATTGGATTACTACCAGGAGATAAAATAAAGAATAATGGTACTTCTGGTTTAGAGTCCATATATGATTGTAATAAGGAATCACTAAATGTTCTTGCTGATAAAAATTCTTCACCATGAGGCAAGCAAACTCTAATAAATTCATTTAATGCAATACCAACTCTTTCGGGTCTGCAAGCTCTTAAAACTAAAATCTTATGGAAAGAATGTTTTTTGTATTTTTTCCATTCAGGTGGTAAATCTAAATCTTCAGGATTTATTTCATTATACCATTCCTTAAACTTAGAACTATATTCTTTTTCAACTTTTTCGCTGAAGCCATTAAGTCCATCTAAATCACTCATATAGCATAAAGATTCCCATGCAGGCGTATCTAAGAAATCTAATGATTTTTCTTTTGGTATTCCTGATTTTTGTGTACATTTTAATAAGAAATCAATATGTTTTTGAGTTATACCTGTTAAAGATTCATGAGTTAATGCACCTTTCTTTTGTAATAATCTTATTGCTATCATAGTTAATAATAATTGTTTATGTCTTTCGAACATACCGGCTGATATCCAAATATATACAGTAATACGTATTTTTTCTCTTAGTGCCAAGACTCTTTGCAATAAATTCTCATTTTTAGGAGTATTTGCAATAGCTTTTTCGAAGAAATAAACGAAACTATTAAGAGAATATTGATACATATTTTCAATAACAAACAATTTAGAAATTAAGAAGAATAGCATAGCACCTTCTTCACCGACTCCTCTATATATTTCTCTTTTTTTGTTAATATCATCAATTAAAGCTTCAGTTGTTTTTTTACTTTCTTCTATTTGTTTAGCTCTTGTTTTAGTTTGTTCCAAACTATTAATTAATTCTATATTATCTAAAATTGTTGCTTCATCAGCTTCTGATAATTTTCTCAAGACATCATCTTCTTTGTTTATAAGTTCTGCTTCTAATTCATTGATTTCAGTTACATACTTTCTAATTGATTCTTCTAATTCAGGTTGTTCTATATTGACAACCATTGCCAACAATTGATCTTCTAAACCTTTTTCTGTGACAATAAAGTTAATTAAAGTACATTGGGCAACAATTTCTGGCTTATAATGTGGGTTTGATATTTTTGTTATAAAGAATATATTTGTTTTTGGATTAAAAACATAATCATTACTACCAACACGAATTTGGGCTTTTCCTTTATCTTTATTAGTTGTTTGTTTTCCCATAATAGGAGCTAATAAAGGATCTATTTCTTGATCAACATCTTCTATGATAATATCATCTCCTGTACCAATAGCTTCACCTATAATTTGATCCCATTTTGGTTGTTTATATTGTACTAGGGTTTTCTTTGTTTGCCTATTTTTAAGCCATGCTAAAGCTTGCATTTGTGGATCTATAATTAATGGATATCTAGTACATTGGGTTATAATAACTGCATTTTCTGTTGAGAAAGGATCGGAAGGTAAACCTTCTGCTTTCATTTTAAGTATATCTGCATCATTTGTCAAAGTATGAACTAAATCTATATTATCAGTTACTGCTATATCTTTAGCTACAATAATTGATTTCCATTTTTCAATTAATTTTTCTCTGAAGAATGAATTAAATACACCAATATATGATACAAATGATGAACCTAGTAAACAATCACCAGCTATATTCTTTTGATCTGATTTTAATCTTTCTACATCTTTTTTCCAACGTTCATTGTTTGAGGCTAATAATCCAATGAATTTTTCAGCTGTTTCTAATTTTTTCAATAAAGTATTTTGTTCTTCTTGGACTTTGTCTAATTTTGCTTTTGATTCATCGTATTCTTTTTGTAATTTTCTTTGAGTTCCCGATACGGCTTCTAATTTCTTTTCTAATTCTTCTTTTTTTTGCATAGCAGCTGCTGCAGTTGCTGCGGCTTGTTGCGATTTTTTCATAAGTGGATCAACAATATCATATAATCTTTTATAGTTGACTAAGTTTTGGAAATAACCAACAACACCTTTACAAGCACCGGAGATCTTTTCCATCTCTTTTAAATCAGTATATGGATATTCTCTATACATTTTAACTTTTTCTAAAAATTCTGGAGTAATCCATGATACATTATCAAGACGACCAATCATTTTTTGTTTAATTTGATCAGCACTTTGATTTAGACATTTATTTTTAATGTTAGGCAATTCCTTTTTAATATCATCACCGGGTACTTTATCTTCTGGATTAAATATTAAATACATAAGTTTGAAAATTAAAAAGTTGTTCTTTGATGGATTGTTTGGATTCTTGAATTTTTCTAAATCGTCTTTTTTAATATTTTCTGCATCATTACGTGCGGCTATTTTAGCTGGTTCGGCCTCAGCAAAGGCTTTATCAGCTTCCTCTTTTTCTTTTGCGGCTTGTGCTGATGCTTCAATAGCTTCATTTGTTGCTTTTTCGACTATAGCCTTTTCTCCACTGATTTTTTCATTTTCTACCTTTAATCTTGCTAAGACTTCACTTGTATTCTTTTTCTCTTCTTCAACTATTATTGATTTAGCTTCTATTTCTTTTTTGAGTCCAGCAATTGATTCGGATGCATTTGATACAACAGCTAATCCTTTCTCTAAACGTTGTATTTGATTAATAATATCTCCATCTTTTCTTGAAATTAATTCTTGGAAATACTTTACTAATTCTAAAAATGATTTAGGAGTTGTATAATTATATCTTCTTTCACTTTTGAAATAAGCATCATTAAATTCTTTAATTGATTTATGCAATTCACTAGATATTTCGGATAATTTTTGAACTAAAGTTTCATTTTGTTCAAATTGTTCCATTTCTCTAATTTGTCTTGCACTGACAGCAGTTAATGCAGTATCAGGCCATTCATGGAACCAATCTATAGAAGTTCCACTTAAAATAGAAGGGAATTTTCTTGCTCTTACTCTTAGAGTATCACCTACTGGAGACATACATAAAATGAAATGGACATTTATTTTAACTCTATAAATTAAATAATTAAATAATCCTTCCATTGTATAATCAGATGCTGATTTAGTGAATCCAAGGTTTGGAGCACTTGATTTCAAAGATTTAACCATCCAACCTTCTAAATCTTGTTTGGTTTCGAATATTTCATCTACCCAATATGAGCTTAAGAAGTTGTTAATATAGACCAAGAAATATTCGTCTATAATATGATTATCATTAATTAAGAAGCAGAAAGGACTTTCAGCAGGCTTTAAAACTGATTTAAGCATAACTCCTCTTAAATCTAATAAGAAGGCTTCACTGTTATAATCTGTTCCACTTAAGTTAGGTAAAGCTATATCTATTTCTTTAATAAAGCAAGCAAGTCTGGATAATGATTGCTTACCAGAACCACCGACACCAACAAGTAAAGCATGAGAGCATGGATTACAAATTATTCTTGATATACGACAAATATCGCAAATAGCATCATCAAATAAGACCAAAGGTAAATCTCCTTTTTCTTCATTATATCTAACTAAATAATCTGCTATTTCTGTCTTTAATGCATCATAAGTTTTGGGCTGAATTAATATATTTGGATTATCATCAGATATTTCTGCTCCAAATGGCACGAAAATAAATGGCTCTTTTAATTCTTCAGCTAAAGTAGGAGTATCATATTTGAAACTTGCTTTAAATTGATCTAAAAGTACACCGTTCCATGTTTTTATATCATCTGCGAATAATAAACGATCTTTAAATACACGATTACATTCATGATACCATAATTTATATATTTGTGGAACTTCTTTATAATTTGCTGATGCAGTTCTTAGAACACCATCAATTACACGACTTATTTCTCTCATGTTCCATTGATAATGGAATTTAGTTGCAGATGGGAAGAAACATTTATTTCCTTTTTTAACTTTTTCTAAAATGCAACAAGAGGCTTCGATAAGATCATGAATTAATTTATCAATAATGTCTTCTTGTTTGTCAGTACCCATAAATCTGAAATCTTTGAAATGATTTTTCAAAATGAAAGTATAAATTTCAGATATATTGTCTGTATTTGGCTCAGTTGGAGCTAACAAAGTGAAATGTCTTTGTAATCTTAAATCTATATTGAATGAACCAGCAGTTGGATTTTGGCAACCAATAAATAATATATCTTCTAATATTTTTTTGAATTCTAAATCTTTTCTATCATAATATTCTTTATAATCAATAACTTGTCTTAATAACTCAACGTGACTTTGTGTACCATATTGATCCAATTGAGGCATATTTAAGTCATCTAAGAAATAAATTAATTTTGTATTACCAAGAGGTCCATATTTATTACTAAATCTTTGTGTTATCTGACCATCAATTATAGTTTGTAAAATAAATGAATTTGTAAAAGAGTTAAAGTTTACAGTATAATTTTTATATGCATAACCTTGGATCTTGCATTGTTTAGCAAGCTCTTCCATATAATTTTTCATGAAATATTTAACAATTGCAGTTTTACCAGTACCACTACCACCTATAAATAATGTAGGTCTTTCTTCTAATAATGATATTTCTGTTATTTTGCATAAACGTGTGACCTCAACGTTGGGAATAATTATATCACTGAATAAGTCTGTTTCTTCTAAAACAGGTTCTTTTAATCTATCTTTCCAGTTAACCCAAGTTAAATTAGCTTCATCAAAGAAATAATCAAAGCAAGTACCAGCATCGGGGAATCTTAATTTATTTTTAGATTTTAATGAACTATTTACATGATTATGCATTTCTTTTCTGTTTTTAAGACCTCCACCAACTCCCCACATGAAACTAAAGAAATAGATTGCTTCAACAACAAGTGCTTTCCTTTCATCATCCATATCATTGAATTTAGCATCTAATTTATGAATTAAATTCTGGAAAATTGTGCAGAAACTTTGAAGTAAAGCAATTTCAACAATAGGTGCAACATATTCATTTTTCCAGTCTTTTACTTTATCGAATGTAGTTTTAAAGAATTCTTGTAAAACTCTTTTTGTTATTTGATGTCTTGGATCACTGAATTGATTTTTAACCCATTTATCAAAGAATGGTGTTATACCAATATCTTTTTCATTAATATATAAAACACCACCTCTAGAAACTGTGGCCAATGTTGCATTTCTTAAGTTTGAAACCTCAAATAATAATCTCATAAATTCATCAAGAGGGAATCTATCTCCATTTGTTAAAGTAAGAACTTTATTATCGTCCATGACAGTATTTAATGATTCAATCCAATTAGGATCTATATCTCCATCTAGAATAATCCATTTATTTTTTTGTGTTTCTTTGTATGGTGGATCATTTTTACACATTTTTTTCATAATAGAACTAAGAATACCATATTTCCATGCTTTTGTTTTATCTTCAACATAACCGAATAATTCATTACCAGTAATAGCTTTTGGTGATAATTTTTCATGACCAGATTCTTCTCCTAAATATTTCATATTTGTATAAAATAGTGTTTTCCATACAGAAGTTTTTCCACTACCTGGGGCCCCTAAAACGAATAAGCAATGCCTAACTTCTAATGTTTCTTTTAATTGACGAGTTTTTGTTGTAAATGATGTATCTTTTTGTAAACCAACTTCAGGACATTCAGTAGCTTCATCAATTTTAGCATTAATTTCTTGATTTATATCTTCTTCTTTAGCTCCAGTTTTACCATCTCCATCTTTACCTTCTTTGAATAAATCTTGTAATAATCTTTCAAATATAATTAAATCATCTGGAACAATTTTTGCCTTGTTAAAATCGAATAAAGCTTTCATGATAATATAAAATTCGTTTTTTGATTTATTTGCTGGTAATCTTTTAAGTCCTCCTGCCTGTCTTAATAGAGATTTAATGGCTCTAAGACCCCAATCGTAATGTTTTTGTTTAGATAAAAGATCTCTTGATAAATTATATAATGTAATAAATTTAGCAGCAATTGGTTTGGCATTTGAGAAACCTTCAGACATAAGCATGTTTTGGCAAATTTCTCTAAGATCTGGTACAACCATAGCGCATGATCTGAATAAAGCTTTAAGATTATCTGGTAACTCAGTTCTTCCAGCATAACCTGGATTCATAGTAATGAAAAATCCTACTGTATTAACAAGATTAATTTCACTTCCTTCGAAAAGGAAAGTATTAACTCCGGCCCTCATTGCATCAAGAACAGATTTGACTTGAGTACTAACAACAGACAAGACTTCGATTGAAATACGATTAAATTCATCAAAGCATCCCCAGAAACCAGTTTGAGATAAACCACTGAAAATACGAGCTGTTGTTTCAATGTCCATTTGTTCAGAACAATTGTTAACAATGACACCTAAACCTAAATTACGTCCAAGATCTTTAACTGTTTCTGTTTTACCAGTACCTGCCGGACCAGCTGGAGCACCTCCTAAAATAAGATTCAATGATTGAGTCAATGTTATATAACATCTATCTGTTAATGGAGTAATAACCAAACGACCAGTGTTTCCTATATATTCAAATGAATAGCTTGTTTTAAAGTCACAAATTAAAATATTACAAGTTTTCTTTTCTGGAATATATTTAAATCTTAATTGTTTTTTCCAGTTAAAGTTAGAAGTATCTATGGCTGGTTTCATCTTTGAAAAACCTTCAACAACATCACGACTGTGGACATCAATTGTAATAATTGTAATAATTTTAGTTCTTAAATCCTTATTTAAAGGTTCATCTCTTACTCTGTCAATTAAATGATTAATTCTTTTAACTGATAAATTATAATATTCTTTAAGAGCTCCATCATCACCACCTTCCGTAACTTCTAAAGCATGTTCAACTTCTTCGGTCCATACAACTTGAGTAACTAATAAAGCTAATTGTGCTGGATATGGGCTAAGCCAAGTATGTCTGTCATCTTTTAATTTATCAGGATTTCCAGTTGCTGTATTATAATTAACTGATGAATAAGCATCAACTAATATTTCTGCTAATGTATCTTTCATTTTTTGTTCAAATTCACCTAAGTAAACTTCGACTAAAGAACCTTTGCATATAAATGGTTCTTTGAATGGAACAACTTCATTGTTATAGGCTGAAAGCATTGCAGTAATTGTATCTGATTTATTTTTAGCATCTAATGGTAACATATCCCAAGCTTTAATACCATCAAAACAATCTTTTACGTTTTTGTTAATTAAGTTTGGATAATCTGCACTTGCAAGCATATTTAATAATGTATCGTTTGATACAAAATAAAATCTTGGAAAGATTTTTTTCTTTGTTTCCAAATAGTTATCTAGGGCATTCTGGCAAGTTGAAATACTTTCACTCATTTCATCTATTACAGCTTTTCTTTCTAATGTACATACATCAATCATTGTATTATAATCATAAGCATTTTTCATTTCTTCTCTGAATTTTGTATCTAATTCTTTAAATTGAGTGTATTCATTTCTTAATTTATTTTGAATATCATCAGATTTTAAGAATATAACTTCTAATTTTTCCCAATTTTTTTGGAATTTCAACCATTGTTTAATAACATCATTAACTGTTTTTAATTGTTCCATCTTTTGATTGATTTGCTCTCCCATTTTTTCAAAGTTTTCTAAGAAACCTTTCTTTTGTGACATTTGAATGAGAATATTTTGATCTTTTTCTAAGTTTTCTATAACAATATCCATTTGAGCATGATCAAATAAATAAAAGTCATAAGTTTTTTTATTTAAATTATTGGACATTCTGAATTTTTCTGATTGCCATGTCTTATCTATCTTATTATATTTAGCTTCTATTTTTTCCTGTTCTCCTGCTGTTGTTTTCTCATCTTCGACTGATTCTTTATAATTATATATTTCTAATTTTAAAAGTGAATCAAAACTAAAATCTGGGGAATCATAAGGAATTGTTTTTTTAATAATTTGATTCAAATGTTTCCAATGACGTGGTTTAATTGCTTTATCTTTTAATAACATAATGCATTGAATTGTATCATCCATTTCTGTTGTTCTTTTTAATAATGAATTATAAGCAGGAACTCCTGATTTTATTTCTTTTTTAACATTTAATTTAAGCGCCTTTTTAAGTTCTCCAATATCATCACTTAAATTACCTGCATTTACTTTGTCCATTTTAATTTGTCTCCAATTTTCAAATATTTTATGGAAGAAAGCAATATAATCCCATAATTGTTTATATAATTTAAGGTCATTTAAGCAATCACTAATTTGTTTATTAGTTGATAAAGGTATTTTTAAAAGCAATTCCATATCATTATTCTTCTTTTTCTTTTCTTCCAATTCAATTGTTCTTCCATAAAATTCATCCATTATTTTATAAGCATTTTCAACTTCTTCATCATCGAATTTTTGTAATGTTTTGGGAGCTTTTTCCAAGAATTCTTTTCTGAAATCTTCGACATTTTGTTCGAAATTTTTTTTTAATTCTCTGAAATTTTCCTTTTCTTTATCAATTAATTCAGAAATATCTTCATTAGCATTTTCAACTTTTTTCTTGAGTTCTACAATGTTTTTTTCAACATCTTCTGTTTGATGTATTAATCTTTGTTCTTCACTATCAGTATCTTTTTCTTCTATATTATATGGATCATCTTCATTTTCTGATTTTGTGTGTTTTTTTAAAATTTCTAATTCACCTTTAATACTTGGTATCAATTCTACAATTTTTGGATATAATAAATCCATATCTCTTATATTTTCTAATAATCCAAAGAATTTCTTTTTATCTTCTTCATTTGTTGTATCTTTTGGTTTATTTATTATACCATTTTCAACTCTATCCATAAAGCTTTTAATATTTTCAAGTTTAATACTTGAGTTCTTCTTGAGGAATAATTTATATTTTTCAATCCATGTTTCTATTATTTTTGTAAGTTCACTTTTAAATTCAGTAAAATCTACCTCAATCCATCTTACTTTTATTGTTTGTGGCATATTTTGAACTCTTTTTAATTTATCTTTATATTCATTTATTTTATCATCAAATATTTCTTTACTTGGTGTATATTCTACAATATTTTTAGTAATTGGGTTTGGATTTGTTTCATTAAATATTTTATCAATTCTTTCTTGTCTCTCTAATTGCTCCGGAGTGGGTTGGGGAATCACAGTATTTTCTTTCAAAAATTGTTGGAAAGATTCTTCGAAGTCTTTTTCCCATAACATTTTAAAATCTCCAAATGAATTCATTTTAGAGTCTGATTCTTTACTTAATTCATTTACTTCGTTATATAATTTATATACTATTTCTTGAATTCTAAAATCTTCCATAACTTCAATCATATAATCACCAACACCCATATCTACTCTTATTCTGAATAGTGTTGATAAATTGAGAAAAGAGTTAATCCATTCTAATATCATTGATTTTATAGTTTTTCCATCTTCTCCATCTTTGAAAGCTGGTCTAAATACAATATTTCTTTCTTCTAACAATAATTTAACACTGCAAAATGGTGGTAAAGAAGGATCTAAACAATTTGATAAATGAACTAAATTTTGGAAGATTAATTCTTTTGAACCATCTAAGACTAATTTATTAATATAATGTTGATAATTTTTCCATTCTTCTTTTTCCTTAAATATAGATAAATTGCTTACAGCACTTTTCAAAGCAGTTTGAACTTCACTAAGGTTACTTATATCTTTAACTTTATTAGCCATTTTTGATCTTTCTTGATCATAATATGCAATAAATCTCGTACTGACAGCATCAGCTTCATTAATTGTTGTTGGTTTTTGGAAAAGCATATTTTCTGGCTTAAGCCAATCTTTGAATATTGCATCTATTTTACCTACGAATGTTTTTAATTTGGTAACAGTATCAGCTAATTCACTTATAATTTTATGGCATCCTTTTGTAAATTTATCAATTTCGGCTGATTGCTCCCATGTGATGCTTTCTAGAGCAGGCTTTAGCTGATTTTCTACTTTGTCTAATTTACCTTGGACCATAGGCTTTTCTACTTCATTTAATTGGAGAATAATATTATTATATTGGGCTTTTATATTTTCTAAATTTGAGATTTGTTTTCTGAAAATAGAATTTTTTTGGAAAGCTTCATCAGCTTCTTTTGGAATTGTCATATTTAATATTTTTAAATATTTTACTTCTTTAAGTAATTGAAGAAGTGCTCCATCAAAATTAACATTTAATAGCATGTGCTCTCCAGTTTGTTTTTTGTTAAGAATAAAATCTTTTTGTTTTTCTGCTGAATCAGTTTTAGCTCTTTTATCCCATTCGCCTTTACTTTCAGTACCATAATCATCAATCATTGTATAAATCGAATGATATGAACTTTCAATTTCTTTAAACTCTTCTTTTTCTACAATTCTTTTTCCGCATAATTTAAATTTTTCTAAAGGTTCTTTAATACGGCTTTTAAGAGAGTCTGTCCAATTTAACATAGCAGCAATAGGTGGCATGTTTTTATTTAAAGGATTTTTGGCGTCTCCACTTTCTATTTGTTTTTTACCAACTAAGAAAAGATTATGAACTATTCTTAATTCTTCTTTAAATAATTCAAGTAGTATATTATATTTTTTTTCTAATTCAACAACAATGTAAGGTCTTTCTAATATGCTATCAAAATTATCTAAAACTTTGAATTTTCCCATAATTGTATCATTTTCATCAAATGTTTGAGTAAGTACTGCACTAATTTTTCTTTCTAATTCTTTTAAAGAATCTTTAAAGTTAACATATTTTGTATTAAAAGTATCATCATTTATATCTAATGGATTATATTCTTCAGAAATAAAATCTTTTATTTCCTTTGTACATTCATTGAATATATCAATAAGGGTTTGTCCTAAGGCTTCTCCTTTAATACCTCCAATAACTTTTGTTCTCATTTTTGAAAATTCGCTATAAGATTTAGCAATATTTAAAATATCTCCTATTCTATCATAGAAAGCATCTAATCTGAAGAAAATAACGTTTCTAGTAATTTGCCAACTGTTTGAATCACTGTCTTTATATTTGAAATAAGCATCAATGAATTTTTCAATTATTTGTCTAGTAATTTCTAAGACTTGTATTTCTTTATCTGGATCATCTATAATTTTGTTAAATGGATTTTGTCCAACAAATTCAATTCCTCTTTCAATGATAACATTACATAATTTACGAATAAGTACAATTAAACGTTCCGGTTTAGCATAATATGAATTTTCTGTCCATATTTTTCTAATAATGTGGAAAATGGGAACAAATTCATCGACAATATCAGTAAATTCGCTTTGGGCAGCTTTTTGGGAACTTCCTTCTAGGAATTCAAATGAATCTTCTAAACATTTCAAATATTTGTAATTGTGGTCGGTTTCTTTGGCTGCTTTTTCGACATCTTTTTGAATTTGGGTAAACATATCATGATAGGTACTTTTTTGTTTTTCGAGAAATTTTAAAATTTCTGCAATTTTCTTTTTTTTGATTTGTTCTAAAATTGAATTTAAATCAGTTGATTTTTGTCTCCAGAAATTGATCTCACTGACAGGTAAAGGATTTCCGCCATTTCTAAAATCATGTTCGGGTTCTTGTTTTAGAATATATCTAATTAAATCAATCCACATGACAATAGCACCTTCACAGATTTGCGTTTTTTCGTTGTCATTTATATTTGGATTTCTGAATATTTCATCGGAAGGTTCGGGCAATCTTGTTTTTCCCTCGGTATGTCCCAATGCAACATAGAAGTGAGATAAGAAATTGTGGAATTTTTCCATAAGCTCTTTCGAGATAAGTTCTGAAGTATCCGGCTGTTGTACATTTTGAGTCAGAAGAGGGAAAAAGATATCATTGCATAGTATATACATTTCATTGAGAGTCTTTCTACTAAGTTCAATAAATAAAAAGTTTTTGGTCATATCAGGTAGTAATCCCTCTTCTTTGTTGGTTTTAAGAATAAGAACTGATTTTTTACGAGAATCTTTTGGATTTAAAATGATATTATCTTTGTTTGTGATACCAACAAGAAGCATTTTTTTTGATTGGAAAAATAAAGTTTGTATTTCCTTTTTAATTTCTGCATTGAATGAATTGTGGAATTTTTCATATTGGTCAGCATTTGACTTTTCGGAAATACCATAAATCGCTAGCAGTTTTTCTTCTATATATTTGAAAGCATCTTCATACAAATGCTCATCTGCCATTGTTTAATTTGATTTTTTAAATTGTAACTCTTATTTATAGATATTTAAAATTATTTTTATTTTTTTTGTCAAGAATATATTTAATTAATTAATGATTTATTTAAATTTAATTATTATCATTAATTTAAAACTTATTAATTTTTTAAATATAAATATTTTATATACTACATTGGGGTTTGGGCATTGGGTATTGGGGATTGGGTATTGGGGATTGGGCCCAATCCCCAAT
>JAJJKF010008257.1:0-14306 GCA_023805525.1 Ostracodinium dentatum
GCTCCGCGAGGATGCGCAGACCGCGGAGATGGAGTTAATTGCTGCGCAATACCGCGGTCGCGCTAGAGTTTTGCAAGTAAAACTCTTTGTATTATGGAATTTCTTGACAGAAAAAAGAAGATATGATTAAAATAGGAGAAGGCGATGAATTTTGAGAAAACATTTATGCTGGAAAGAGGTAGATTATGAAAAGAAGTATGAAAAGAAGTATGAAAAAAATCATGGCGTGTGCCATGGCAGCAGTAATGACCGTTCAGGTTGTTCCTGCATTGGGAAGTAAGGCGGCGACTGCGGATACTTGGAAACTGACGGTAAACACGGAGGTGACTTTAGACCGCATTGTGTTTAGTGGGGCAGATTTGTTGCAGCCGGAAAAGCAGTACTTTGTAGGATTGTTACATGATAAGGTTGCAGTTTTAGATGAAGCCTTCAAGGTTGTAGCACAGACAGAATACAAAGCTGTTCAGGATAAGTTTGTGATTTATCAGGGGAAGACAGCCATGGTTGTACAAAATGCAGACAATCTCTACGGAATCTGCAGTGTTACCGGCGAAGAATTAGAGCCATGTAAATCCGTTTCCATGATTCCGGGGAATACATTGGAAGGACATAGTATCCTTCAAGAGATGGATGCAAGCAATGTTCGTCATTTGATTGTAGATGGAAAGAGAATTGCTGATATCGAGGGCAATCCTGCATTGGAAAAGGTACAGGAGCAGGTTAAAATCGTTAATTATAATACTGTTACCCGTAATTATGAGGTATATGGATTAGACGGAACGAAAGAAAAAGTGGGAACTCGTGAAGAAGTGTTTGGAACAGTATCTTTTGGAACAACCCATGATAAAGGTGATGTTTACAACAAAGCAGTTGCGGGCTGGTTAAAAGATAAAGTCTCTTTGGCAGATCAGGATGTGAAAGGAAAATTTGAAGCATTGGGATATACCATTGAATCGGAAGATGAAGCAAAAACATCCTATAACTATGTATCCGGAAGAACAAACGAGATGTATTACTATGTTTTTAAGAGTCTTACATTGTCAGGAATCTTGGAGGAGAACTCGGAAAAGTATACAGAAAATGTAGCAAAAGTTACTTATGGTTATGTATATGATGAAAAGCAAAACCTGGTGGCAGAAGGAACCTGTAATATGGATAGTGAGTATGCAGCATATCCGGGAACAAATTCTGTGGGAGATGTTTACTTATTAACATTAGATGGAACATTTCAGAAAATGGACGGAATCGCAGGAGAAGTGATTAAGGGAACCAAGGCAAAAGAGAACTCAATGATTTGTAAAGAAATCCTTAGCAAAGATTATGCAAAGGCTAATAATTTTGATGCCTATATTGCAAAACAGGAAGGTATGACAAATGTTCTTTTTGGCAATGAAAAATACGAGAAAAAGATTGTATACCAGTATAATTTTGTGGACAATGTAACTGCATCGGAAATTGTACTTCCAGATTTAAAGGAAACATTGTCATATTCAAAAAAAATATCTGAAAATTGCTATGTAAAAGAAAAGGTTGAAAACAAAACAGATTTTTATCAGATTGACACGAAGGCAAATAAAGTTATTCAATTAGACATGTCAGTAAATGAGATTGAGAGCAATGCAGCTTTTCAGGTTGCAGGTGGTATGGCGATTGTTGCAGATAAGAAAAATGCCTGTCTTTTAGCCGGCAAGGGAGAACAGACAGTAACCAAGACATTTAAGGAACTTGGTGCATATAGCGACAATAGTGTAATCAACATGCAGAAAGCACAGGATGATTTTTGCTATGCCATTGTTTTATCTTACCCAAAGAAAAACGAAGGTACAGATTACGAGCAGATTGATTACGGTAATGCAAAAATGTTTGCGGTTTTGTATAACGGAAAAAAGAATATCATGACCGTTCAGGAAATCACAAAAGATGAAGAAACTGCTCTTACCAATACGGAGTATGAGGATTTATCTGTAGAGGGTAAGGTAATCCGCTATGCTTTAACAACGGTGCTTGTGCTGGACTCTGAAACTGCTACTATGAAGTTATTGGATACCAAAGCTATGATTTTAGATAAAGGGTATACCATGCTTGGGGCGCAGGTAGTGAATGGGAATGTATATTTAAGATACGGCGTAGAGCGTGATGGTACTACTTATTATGGATTTATGGATCTTAGTGGAAAGATTTTTGTAGATGCAGATAAATGTAAAGAACAGTACGGAGCAAGACTGGAAGTTTTGGGAGAATACTTGGCTTATGGAAAAACGCTGCTGAAGAAAAATGGCGAAGTTGTGTTTACAAATGGAACCGTTGAAAAAATCAGCAAGCATGATGATGTAATGGGAATGGATGTGGAATCTGGAATTGCATCTATTTACGGCGAAAAAGCAGATGGATCATTCTGGGGATGTCTGTACGACGCAAACAATAATAAATTCATTCTGGAATATGAGAACAAGGACAGTGTTTACGTTAAAGGAACTGTTTATGGAAGTTATATTTTATTACAACAGAGCGATATCCGTGATGTGGCATGGTTGAATTGCCAATCAGATAAAATTGAGCAAAAGTCAAAAGGCGAGGTGTTTGTGAACGAAGCCGGCAAAACAGTGTTTGTTGTTGCGACTACCAGCACATTTGTGGAATCTACACCAGAGGTGACGACAACAGTTGCTGTAACAGCAACACCGACAGCAGTTGTTGCAACACAAACACCGGAAGTGACAGTGACACCTGAAGTTACCTCACAGCCTGAAATTACAGAAAAACCTGTAGACTATAGCGGCACATACACAGTGAAAAATGTTAGTTACAAGGTGACCAATGTGTCGAAAGCAACCGTGAAAGTAACAAAGGCTAAGAATAAGTCTTCTATTGATGTTCCTGCCACAGTGAAGATTAAAGGTAAGACATTCAAGGTTACAGCCATAGGGACAAAGGCGTTCTATGGAAATAAGAAGACAACGAAAGTTACTGTTGGTGCAAAGGTAACTGCCATTGGAAAGCAAGCGTTTGCAGGATGCAGTAAATTGAAAACCATTGTAGTAAAGGGAACGGGACTTAAGAGCATAGGTGCAAACGCATTAAAGGGCACAAACAAATCACTGGTTGTGAAAGTTCCTGCGAAGAAGAAAGCAGCTTACAAGAAGCTGTTGAAAGGAAAGGGAAATGCGAAAGTCAAGGTAAAGTAGCCTCCAGACTGCGCAGTACATAAAAGAATAGAAAGTTTAGGACCTCCATGTCTGTTAAGATGTTCTCTCGGAATCTCCTTTATTCAATAATTTCGGCTATATTTTCCTTGGATGTTCTCCATTTCCTCGTCGTACACACCGTGTACGCACTGCGGGAATGTCGTTATTCAAGAAAAATCTATCTCGAAATTCTTGTATAAAAAGACTCCGAGAGAACATTTAAGCAGGCATGGGGTTTTTCTAATTATATTGTAACTTTTTCTAGTATTTTAGTCCTATATTATCGAAAAATGTCGACGAAAGTCGACATTTTTTTTTACACTTTTTTGGAATATGTGTAGTACAAACTACCGTTTATAAATACGATAAATACTGGTATTATTAAATACAAACCTTAAAAAGGTGATAAAAAATCTGTAAAAAAACTAACAAAACGTGGATAAAATATTGTAAAAAAATTGTAATAAAGTGTCAAAAAATGGGTTGTGAAAATGTAAAAAAGTGGTATAATATCAATATACGATTAGTCAATAAAGTGATTTGTTACTGGTCGGGCGAAAAACAGACAGTAACAGCGATTTGGCTGCATTGTATGAGGGGAGGGATGGTATGCTGAAGCGGAAGCTGTATGAACGGTTGTGCAGCTGGAAGAAAGAGAGTCAGGGAAAAACCGTTGTATTGTTGGAAGGAGCGAGGCAGGTAGGCAAGAGCTACATGGCGAAGCGTTTTGCCGAGAGCGAATATAAAACCTATCTGGTCGTTGATTTTTCAAACATTGCAAGTGAAGTTTTGATGTTGTTTGAAGACGATTTAGACGACTTGGATTACCTCTTTCACATGCTTTCTATTTATTACGATGTGAAACTCTACCCCAGAGAAACATTGATAATATTTGATGAGATTCAGCTTTATCCAAAGATACGACAGAACATAAAACAACTGGTGTCCGACGGAAGATTTGATTATCTGGAGACCGGTTCTTGGATATCCCTTCGACGGAATGTACAGAATATCACGATTCCTAAGGAAGAAAGATGCATCACCGTATACCCCTTGGATTTCGAGGAATTTCTATGGGCAATGGGCGATGAGAGTTCTTACCCGGTGGTGGAACGATGTTACAAGCGTCAAAAGCCTGTTACCTCGAAGATGCATCACGATATGATGAAGATGTTTCGTCAGTATATGTTGGTGGGCGGTATGCCCCAAGCTGTGATGGCTTATGCCACCACCAAAGATTTTGAGCAAACGGAGAATGAAAAAAGAAAGATTCTAACCCTCTATAGAAACGACGTTGGGGAATATGCAAAAGGCTGGGAACGAAAAGTATTAGCAGTTTTTGATGGTATTCCCCAACAACTCTCCAAGAGAGAAAAGAAGTATACCTTAGCCAGTATTCAAAAAGAAGCAAGGCTACGGGAGTATCGGACCGCATTTCAGTGGCTTGATGATGCCAGAATGATAGAAATCTGTTTTAATAACAGGGATCCGGAAAAAGGTATGGGAAAGAACAAAGACCGTGTGGCGATGAAGTGTTATATGCCGGATACCGGCTTACTAGTCAGCCATGCGTTTAATGAAGAAAAGATGAAAAAAGAAAAGGTCTTAAAAAATATCATGTTCAACCATTTGGAGGTACATGAAGGTATGCTGATGGAGAACGCGGTGGCGCAGCTGCTTCGTTCGAAAGGCCATAAATTATTGTTTTATTATCATAGTGATAATGAAAATGCAAAAAAACGCATGAAGATTGATTTTTTAATCCGACAGAGACGGAAGCTTTGTCCAATCACTGTGAAAGCAGGACATCCTGCCAGACACATTTCCCTGGACAAGTTTGAAATAAAGTATAGAGATAAATTAGGAAAGAAGTACGTGATTTGTACGAAAAATTTGGAAGTAAAAGAAAATCTGGTGTATTTGCCAGTGTATATGACATCGTGTTTGTAGACATATGAATGAAACGATTAATGATATGACAGAGGAGGAAATAAAATGGGACGCGGAGATGATGGAATGAAATGCATCGAGGTACGCACACTGATGAAGCGAGGAGCCATTGATGATGCTATGGATGTAGTAGAGACCATCAACACGGAGAAAGTACAGTCGATTGTTGATTTGAAACTGATTGCAAATGTATTGGAACGGGCAGGGGAGTATCGTAGAGCAAAAGAGGTAATGCTTCAAAGTTATGAGATCAAGCGGACAAAATTAGCAGTGTATCGTTTGACTTACCTGTCAGTAAAGACAAATGATTTCAACGACGCAGAAGCGTATTATCGCGAGTTTGTTGAAATGGCACCAAACAGTCCGGACCGTTATATTTTACGATACGGAATTGACCGGGCGAAAAATGTGGATTATGTTTCAAGAATAGCCACTTTAAAGAAACTAAAACAAATTGAATACACAGAAGAGTGGGGCTATGAATTGGCAAAAATATACCACAAGGCAGGTCTTGATGATGACTGTATTCAGGAATGTCGCGATTTGATGATTTACTTCGGTGACGGAGTAATCGTTGATAAGGCAAGACTTCTTTGCAGATATCACGAAGAAGGAAGAAAGTCTCTTGATGAATATGGAGTGTTTGAGGATTTGACGCCGGAAGAACTAGAGGCAAACCGTGCAAGATATATGAGTGACACGGGAGATTTCAGTGCACATATCCCAGAGATAGAAGCACAGTATGATCTTCACAATCAGGAAGTAAAACAGGTTTGGGAAGATACCGACATTTCGCAAAATGCTTTTGAAACAGAACGTCTCAATCATATTTTGGAAGAACAGGTAAAAGAAGCAGAAGAAAAACTGACAGAAAGTTTAGCGCAGGTGATGGAGCCAAGCGATAGCGTATATGAAGGTACAGAGATGAAAGAAATCTTACCGGATCCTACACTTGATGAATTATACCAACATGCAGATGTTAGGGATGCTGTAGAAGAAAAGACAGAAAGAAAGTTAATGGACGATTACAGCCAGTCAGAAGTTGAGACCGAAGTTACAGAAGATGTAGCCGTTACCGTGGAAGAAAAAACAGAGGATACCGTAGTTGAGGAAGGTACCATTAAGCTTGAGCCAAAGCCACAGGGAAAACATGCAAGAAGAAATGCAAGACGCGCTGCTAAGAGAAAAGCCCGTAAGGAAGCAGAAGCTAAGATGCAGGCAGAAGAATTGATGGCTCAGCCGGAAGTGGAAGAAATCGTTGCTAAAAATATTGTAGAAGAAACAGAAGCAAGTTTTGATGCAGCACAGGCAGAAGATACATTGGCACAGGCTGTAGAGGAAGTTATGCAGGAAGATGCAAGCGTTGCTTCAAATGTAAATGTAGTTGTAAATGATGAGATGATGGAAGCAATCAAAGAGGAAAAAACTGTAGAAGCAAAGGCGGTTGAAGAAGTAAACGAAGCAGAAGCTTCTGAAGAGGTAGCAGAAGAGCTTGTAGAAGAAATTGAGGACGAGGCTTCAGAAGAAGAATACGAGCCAAACTTTTACGATACTTATGGAATGCTTCTTTGGGGATATTTCCAGAAATATCAGGAAGACAAAAGATTGTGCGAGGAAGTTTACGAAGCACTTGAGCGTTGTATGAATGGTACACGTCCTATGAACTTTGTTCTTACTTGCAAATCAAGAGAAAGATATGTTGAGTTCGCAAAGGAACTTGCAAAGGCAATGCAGGCATTAGGATTGACTGAAAAGACACAGGTTGCAAGAATTTCTGCAGAGAAATTAAATCACATTCATTTAGAGCAGAAATACGATGAAGTAGAAGGCGGATTTGTGTTAGTAGAAGAGGCGAGAAAGATGACAGCAGACACTGCTCAGTCAATTATGAATATGATTAGCGATATGGATGGAAAAGTTGTTGTATTGCTTTGTGATGCAAGACCTTACATGAAAGATCTTATGGATGAGTATCGTATCTTAAAGAAATACTTCCCATTTGATGTTTCTATGAAATAAGCTGATTTCAGACTGAAAGGTCTTACAAATATGGAGGTTCAGATAAGAGTTTCTCTTATCTGACGGATAACTAAATAGCACACAAAAGAACCCGCGGCACGTTGTGCTGACGGGTTCTTTTGTATGTTGTTGTTATTGCTTAATACAAAAACAGTAACCTAATTTTCTTTTACATAATCCAGATGTAATTTTTCAAATACTCCATATTTAAATTCCTTCATTTTTTGTAATGTTTTCTCATCATTTACAATAAACTCACTGTTTGCAACTTTTCCATAAGGAATCGTTTCGCTTTTCGTATCTACAGAATAACTTTTATCGGAAGATAAATTCAAATAACGAAATCCTATCATATCTGAATTGGCATTAATGATAGACGCATTTTGATTGGATACATCATAAACACGACTGACAAAAACAACATAATGATCTCCTTTTTGCATATAATTAACAAATCCGGTACTAACTTTTCCTATCGTGGCATCCTCTATCCAGCCACTTCCCATAACATAAATCGTATCCTTTAATTTTTTTTCATCAAAGTCTCCTTTTATTGTTTTACAAAAAGAAACTTGTTGTGCCAAATATCCATTTACATATTGGTGTTTTCCTGTTGCCTCAACTTCTAAAATATATTTTGATTCATGAATTAAGGCTTCTCCGCAATTTTCCAATAGCCACTCATGCTGCTTTGTAAAAAAAGATACAATACGTTTTGATTCCTGTGTTTCATCTGCCAATCTTGTGTGTAAATGCATACGAAAATTCGTTCCCATTGCAAATAAAATAACCATAACCAGGCAAAAACACGCCAACGACATTTTACCTTTCATTATTTTCCTCCTTAAACAAACTGCCGGATTTCATATAATAAACCTCATCAGCTAATTGTTCAATATCTTCTTTGCTGTGGCTTGCCAACAAAATCAATGTACCCTTGGAACGTTCCTTTCGAAGTAATTCCCAAAAATTCTTGACTGCTTCATCATCCAAACCATTCGTAGGTTCATCTAAAAATAAAATATCAGGTTTTTCCATAAGTGCCTGCGCTATTGCAAGTTTCTGTTTCATACCCAAAGAATATTTTCGTACGATTTTATTATCGTCCGGATCCAAACCGACTAAGCGTAAAACATTTTTAATTTCGTCTTTTTTTACCTTTTTTTTGATATTTGCCAACAGTTTTAAATTTGTATAACCGGAAAATTCCGGATACATTTCTGTATTTTCAATAATAATACCTAGATTCGGCAATATACGCATATCTTTTCCTAACCTTTTTTCGTCCAGCCAGATTTCTCCTTCTGTGTTCATTAAACCGGACATTGCGCGAAACAGCATTGTTTTTCCGGAACCGTTACGACCTACTATGCCATATATTTTTCCACTTTCAAACGTTGCATTCACATGATTTAAAATCACTTGTTTCTGCATTTTTTTATAAACATCTTTTAATACTAATTTCATTATTAATTCCTTTCCTGCGCAGGCTGCCCCAAAGGGCTTTTTGCAAATCGTTTCCCTTCAGCCTTTGACTAGTAACACTAAATTTCTTTATTGCTCTTTATAATTTCCGCCTTATGTACAACATACATTCCGAATAAAACAACTGCAATACAGACGCTCCCCCATATAGCATAACCGGTGGTCATAGAAAGATTGTACGAACCAACTCCCATGATTTTCTCTCCTCTCCAATACACTCTATACCAATTTCCAACCAAATAAGACACCGGATTGTATATCAGGTGTTTTAAATTACTGCCACTTAATTCTTTTTTACTATTTACAGTTAACAACAAAAGAGTAATAATTGCCTGTACACTAAACACAATACTAATACCAAAAGCACTTCCTTTTAAAATTGCTAAAATATTAGCCATCAATGTCAGACTAAAACACCAAATACTATATAAACTAATATACCACCCAACAATCCACATTTGGTCCAGCGAAAATACCATTTTTTTCGCAATTAGACCGGTAAAAATATACCCTGAAAGGATAACAATAGAATTTAATACCGAAAAGCCAAACAGCTTTATAATCTCCTTCATATACCAACGGATTCTGTTTTCGCACCTTGTAAAAAAATATACACTACAATTACAGAAGTGTCGGTATATATATGTTGAAAACACAATACAAAACAATAAAAATGGTACATAGTTTTGCAAAATAGTACAAACTACCTCACGATTAACTACATTCAAATATCCGCCATTGATAATGGCAACCGCCTCCCATATTTGCAAATGCTTCACTTTACTCTGAAAACTTGCATACCAGGAAAAAATTATTCCATATAAAAAAGGGAAAAAATAGTACTTCCAATATAATTTCATTTTTTTTCTCCTTTCACTGCACAAATCATTATTAATAAACTGGATACAATTGATAAAATACCAATAAATAATACCATTCTTTTCATGTCATAATTATTTGCCTGTCCACCCAACCACACAAAATAATCACTATAATAATGTGTGCTTTTACTTCCTAAGATTTTTATGTGCATTCTGTCAAACGCCGCGAACGCAAAATATAACGGCATCATTAAATAGGCTTGATACTTGTCATAAAAAAAAGAACACGCCAAAGGAATCATCGCCAATCCCCCGGCAAAAAAGCAAACGTAAAGTATATGAATAAAAATGTAACGAACCGGATAATGAAATGCCATCTTATTAATCAACGTTCCCATACCTTCCTGATGTGTATCATATGACCAAAGCACATCTAGCGCATCCTTAGACAAACCATTTGAAAACGTATACCAGTTTAATAACAATTCCACCATAAATGGAATAAAAAAAACAAGAAATGTCACTATAAATACAGCGCATATTTTAGAAAAATAATAACTAAACTTTCCTCCACATCGGGTAACTAGATAGATATGGACATTTGTTTTTGTTTCCTTTGCTAATGATAACCCTGCAGGCAATGCAATTAAAAAAGGTAAAAATGTAATAATATAATACCCCACACCATCCGACCAGTCACTCATCATAAATAACGTTGCTATACTTGGAAAACATGTTTTTTCAAACCCACTATAAATCTTCAAATTTTTATAATAATTCAATATCACACATAACATAAGGAGCAAAAAACTAACATTTGCCCCTTTTTGTCTCGATAATATCTGAACCTGTGCTTTTATATTCCTAATCATTGTATAATCCTCACTTCTATCATGATTCAAAAAGAATCAAAAAACATGAGTCTACAGATATAACATCTAGGCAGACTCATATATATTTAATATTTATTTTGCATTATAGCTAACTCTGGCTTCTGCAGAATAATTAACACTATTACCACAGAATTCAAAATAAACATTTTTTACGTACATTTTATCGTCTTTAATTGGAATTTTAAAAGATCCTTTTCCTTCTTCTATTTTATAATTTTTATCCGTAGACACATAATAATCATAATCAGAGCCAGGATTTGTACTGCTTAACAAATGCATACCATTTTCTTTGTAGCGCATACGAACTCTCATGAATTTAAAATTATCATCAGTATTTCCCTGTGGATGCACAGTTATACATCTTGTCGTACAATAATTGTAGACACCTGATCTCACTTCTGGTGAACACACGGTATAACCATCTCCCAACGCAGGAATATCAATCGTTTTTGTAGTTGCATGAACTGTTGATGTATTTGTCAATAAACAAACACTTAGTAATGATAATGCGCCTAATTTTAAAAAGTTTTTTCTCATTTTTTCTCCTCGTTTCTTCTTTAGATTCAATTTTTTATCAATTTGGTTATGAATAATTTCTCATCCAAACTTGATAACTATTCATACAGGTGTTTTTTTGTTGAACAATAAAAATCTCCCTGTTCAACTAATTCCCCCTTTCTTAATATATGTTCTCTCGGAGTCTTTTTATACAAGAATTTCGAGATAGATTTTTCTTGGATAACGACATTCCCGCAGTGCGTACACGGTGTGTACGACGAGGAAATGGAGAACATCCAAGGAAAATATAGCCGAAATTATTGAATAAAGGAGATTCCGAGAGAACATTCAATAGTTTTTGAGTGAAACGACGTTTTTTTTGAGTGAATAACATGAATTATAAGATAAAAGTGTGTATAGTTAATGTAAAAACACATTAACCATACACACTTCTTTTTTTAGAAATATATCCCCTTTGTTCCAGCCCTTAATCAATTACATTGCTTGACGAAATAATCTCTCAACTATGCGCCATATTTGGCTTTTACGATGTCTGCCACCTGTTTACAGTATTTCGCACATAGTTCGTCCGTCTCAGCTTCCACCATTACACGAACCAAAGGCTCTGTACCACTTTGGCGAAGAAGAATTCTTCCGTCGTCTCCAAGTGCTTCTTCCACCTTTTTCGCTTCTGCTAAAACTTCCGCATCAGACATAGCTGCATTTTTATCCGTCACACGGACATTTTCCAACAACTGTGGGAAAATAGTTACTTCACGTGTCAAATCATTCAAAGTAGTTTTCTTTGACAGAATAACTTCCATAATCATAAGTGCAGTTAAGATACCATCACCTGTTGCCGCATATTTACTGAAAATAATATGTCCTGACTGCTCACCACCGATAATATGGTCGTTCTGCATCATATTTTCATATACATATTTATCTCCAACGGCTGTCTTTTCATAGAAAATACCTTTCTTGTCAAAAGCTTTGTAAAGACCGAGATTTGACATAACGGTAGTAACTACTGTATTGTTGGCAAGTTCGCCCTTTTCCTTTAGGTAAGTTCCGCAAACGTACAAAATCAAGTCTCCATCTACCGCATTTCCCAAATGATCCACAGCAAGACAACGGTCTGCATCGCCGTCAAAAGCAAATCCTACATCCAACTGTTTTTCTTTTACAAACTGCTGCAATACTTCCAAGTGGGTAGAACCGCAGTTCATATTGATGTTTGTTCCATCCGGATGATTGTTGATTACGTATGTTTTTGCTCCAAGAGCGTCAAATACTGCCTTTGCAATTTCATAAGAAGATCCGTTGGAACAATCAAGTCCCACCTTCATATCTTTAAATGACTTTGTAGCAAGACTCATCAGGTATCCTACATAACGGTTACGTCCTACAATATAATCGGTAGTACGACCAATCTGATCTTTTGTAGCGTAAGGAATGGTATCCTCCGGTGCATCAATATACTCCTCAATCAGTTGCTCAACTTCCGCCTCCAACTTGTGTCCCAAACCATTTAAAATCTTGATTCCATTGTCATAATATGGATTATGACTAGCTGAAATCATAATTCCGCAGTCAAAATCTTCGCTTCGAACTACATACGACACACTAGGTGTAGTCGTAACGTGAATCAAATATACATCCGCTCCACTTGCAGTAAGACCTGCTGATAAAGCTAACACGCCCGCTCCAACAGCCAAGCATCCAACACCAAATAACGCAATAGCCGCACTAAGACCAAGAATAGCAGGTATAACAGGCCCCAATAATAATCCAGCAACACCTATAACAGCAAATGCTCCAGCTATTGCAACCAAACCTTTTGCTATCTCGCCCCACGACATTCCGCCTAAAATTTTAAGAACGGGGGTTAATATTAATAAAGCATTTGACATTATTAGTAATGCGGCAGAACTCTTTAGGATGCCGCTTGTCTTTCCAGCAAGAGCTGAGAATATCGTAACCATCGTTAATATTCCGCCAATAGCAGCGCCAGCTTTACCAAGCTCTCCCCATTCCATTTCCCCAAATTTAGATGAAACATTGGTGAATATTTCTAACGCTGTTCCAATTAGAAGTAATGCTGCTGTACTTTTTAACATATTACTCGATTTGCCGGCAAGTTTCTCAAATTCAGCAACTATTACTAATATCCCAGCAATAGCAGTTCCAGCTTTTCCAAGCTCTCCCCATTCCATTTTTCCAAATTTAGAAGCAACATTAGAAACACCACCTGCGCCTAAACCATATGCAATTAAAGAACTAACAATTACATCTTGATATATTTTTACCATTTTAGCATCTGATGGTCTATAACCATATAAGAATACTATATCCTTAATTAAGCTTAAGTTATACGCAACAACAAATAAAGTATCAATCTTTTCTGATTGTGAAAGAGCGGTTGTAACACCAACCTTAAAAGCATGATCTCTAATCATCTTATTAGATGCTATTCT
This sequence comes from Ostracodinium dentatum, assembly GCA_023805525.1. NCBI lineage: Eukaryota > Ciliophora > Litostomatea > Entodiniomorphida > Ophryoscolecidae > Ostracodinium > Ostracodinium dentatum. The sequence goes on from JAJJKF010008257.1 coordinate 13,329, forward strand.
AACATCCTTATCATAAATAGCAGTTAATACATTCTTTACTTCCTTATCATTTTTAGTTTTTTTCCTTTTTTTTTTCAATAATTTTTTATTATATATTTTTCTATCATCAAAAGATATTTTGTTATTAACAATTTTAATAGTATTAGTCAAACATGTTTTTAACCTTTTTATATATGGATTAATATTTTTTGGATTTTTTGTATTTGCGCAGTTGATGCATCTACACAAATCATTGCATTCTAAGTCATTTTTAAGGCATTCGCAATATTTATTTTTACATCCGCTTTTTGTACAAGTGCAAATTATTTTTTTCTTTTTAAAGTTTAATTCATCATAATTTATTTCTTTTTTATCAAAAATCAAATCTTTTGGAGGTTTATTTATGCAATTTATACATTTGCAATTAAAACAATATTGTCCCAGCCGGCGACAATCACAAAGATAATTATTGCATTGATTTTTGAAGCATGAACATTCTAGATTATAACTATAACCATTAAAAAATTTTTCTGCCGAAGAAATATTATTATTTATTCTAATATTATTAAATATTTCTTCATTTTTATTTTCTTTTGTTTTTTCCTTTTTTTCTTCATTTTTCTTTTCTTCGAATAGATCATTATTGTTTAATATTATATTATTAATATTAAAGGAAAAGATATTTCTATTTTTAATAAAAAATCCTGATGATTGATTCTTACCATCTTTTTCTCCCTTTGGATATGGAGGAAATATATTACATTTCATCATTTGATCTTGAGAACCTAATGATGGAAATGAACAATTTGAATTTAATAATTTAGGTTGTTCATATGATATGAAAGTTGAAAAATTTTCTTTTTCTTTTTCTTTCATATTAAATAATTTTATTATAATAAAATATAGTTTTAAATAATTAAAAATAAAAAAAGAATTAATTATTAGTGATTTAAGTTAAATAAAATAATGGGGATTGGGGATTGGGGATTGGGGATTGGG
>JAJJKF010008258.1:0-14227 GCA_023805525.1 Ostracodinium dentatum
CCCAATCCCCAATCCCCAATCCCCAATCCCCAATACCCAATCCCCAATTATTTTTTCAAATTTTATATAATTATTAAAATATATAATAAATATAAATATTTAAAAATAATAATTTTCTTATAGAATTCATATCTATAAAAATAAATATATAATTAAAAAAATAAAATATTAAATTAATAACTTCTATCATGGAAGACAGTGATAACAGAAAATTTGTAAATAAACTTTATTTGGATCCAATAGATAGTATAAATACAAACAAACTAAAACCAAAAGGTTATAAAATAAAAGGAGATACTTCAAAAGATAACGAAAAAGTAAAAATCCTTAGCTCGCTGCCAAATGTCCGCATTACCACCAATGCTTCTCAACAGGTTAATACTTCAACAACTCGAAATCAATTAATGGGTAGTGTCATCGTCCAGAATTGGGAAACAGCTAAAAACATTCCAGAAGATATAGGAGATTTAATTCATTTTCCAGTTTTAATAGATAGAAATAAATATCGATATAAAGACACTGAAAATGAGAATATGTTAAGTTTACCTACAGATGTAAAAACAAATTTTTCAAGGAATGCGATCAAAAAAAAAGGAGAACAAATGATAAAACCTATCAGAGCAAAAGAGCATATAACTATAAGTTCTCCTAACTATGCAACTGCTCAAAGTACTATAGTTCCACAATTGACCAGTCAGGAAACAGAAGAAAGTGAAGCAAAACTACCTCCTTCGACATTAAATGCTATTCGACTTAGAACAGAACCAAACGAAAAAAAAAGTTTAGCCTTAACAGAGCAAAATATAAATTTAGCTAATGTAAAAGAAAAAAAGCCAAAATTTATTGATTTTACAACTTTCAACAAACATTTATATTTAAAAGATAATGATTTCCTCTATGCCAAAAGAGCTGGAGGTCCGGTCGATTATATCCTATGTTCATATCAAGAAATAAATCCAAAATCAAAAATAGGCAATAATTTTTCTCAAAATCTAGGAGGAAGAAAATTATTACCTTCCATAAAAAAGAAGAGCATCGATTACATTACAATTTCAAAAAATACAGTTATTCAATATCAAAAAGGAACTCCATCAGTTTACTCTATACAAGAATGGATTGATAATTATGCCAAATATAAACAATTAATGAAAATATCTTTGTTCAAAAACTTCAGAAATGCTAAACTATTCGATTTATGGAGGAGATTTTACAAAAAAACAAAGCGGCAATATTACACCGAGAAATTGAAAAAAAAATTCTTTTTAATAGATAAAAATTTATTACACGGTATTCTTGAAACAAGAAATTTATTAAAAGGAATGAAAATTTTGAATATTTTTGATTTACAACAAAATTCTCCAGTTTTATTAAATCAATTTAATGAATTACATAAAATGAATTTAGTTAGTATAGATAAAAAAGTAGATTCTTTTAGGAATAGAGTTAAAAAAATATTAGATACTTCCTGTAAAGAGTCCTACCAGGAATATAAGACTCAAAAAAAAATTACTTTAGATGATGATAATAATGTAGGAGGAGGAAACAATAATGAAACTGAAAAAAATAAAAATGATGGAATTACAAATAATATCCAAAATTTCATAAAAGATTCAATTCCCTACGCACAAGATGCAACAAGAAAAACTCATTATAAAAAATTATTAAGATATATAAGAGTTATGGATTATGTTTTTAATGAAACAAAATTTGAAGTAATAAATTATTCATTAGAAATGCTGGATAAAAAATTCAAAAGATTATATGAATGTTATGTGAATAAGTGGGTAGATCCCCCAATGCTCATCACTAAAATTTTATGTATGGGAGATAAAATATATTACAATCCTTCCATAAAACTAATGGCAGAGTCTGTTTTTGATAATTTTATACAGGAAACTATATATTGTGTAATATACAAAAAAAATTTCATTGATCCACAAGAATTTCCAAGATATATGTCATGCTTCGAAGAAGTTTTTGAGTTAAGTGTTGATCAAAATTCAAATTTAAATAATAGAATTAAAGAAACAGAATCAATAACTAATAAATTTGAATCATTAAAAGAATATTTTGAATTATGCCATGTGGAATTAAACAAAGAAGTCGAAGTATTAAGGCCTATTTTAGATAATTATTTAAAAAATTCCAAAATTAACTTCAAAGAATTAGAAAAAGTTGCTACACCTACACAATTAAAAGAATTACTTGCTGAATTTCATGAAAAAGAAAAAGTTATAAAACAATTAAAACCAGTGAAAAACGTAGGAATTTTTGAATTTCAATTAGAAGACCTCCTGGAACTTGTCTCTGATGCCCCTAAAAAGTGGCTCGAGAATATAAGAAAAGTCATTCCAAATGTCTTGATTACAAAAGTCAAAAAGACTATTGAAAGATTATCATCACATCTAACTGACTTAAGTGTAAATCCCACTGACATCGAAAGTTTCATTAGATTAAAAAAGGCGGTAGAAGCATGCAATAAAGAAAAGCAATTACATGAAGAAGTAAATAATGATATAATAGATTTACAAAATATTATTGATTTAAGTAAAGAAATTAAGATACATGATTATGATAATAAATTTATTATTGAATTAAAAGATTTAAATGTTAAATATGACAGAAAATTAGATTCAACATCATATTTCATAGATAATAATATACAACAATTTAGACTTGATTTAAAAAATGAAATTGCGAAATTTGATGGACAAATAAAATCAATGATGTCTGAATTAAATAATGATACTTTAAATACATATAATGAAGATACTTTTAATGCAATCGATTTCTTAGAAGAAAATTCTTTAAAAATTAAAAAATGTTTAGCAATGAAAGATAAATATCAAGAACAAGAGGAAGATTTGGAATTAGATGAGACATTAAAAAGTAATTTTGAAAATTTGGATAATTTGGTCTATGAACAAGAATTAAAAGTCAATCTATGGAATAGTGTAAAAGAGTTCAAAGATCAGTCGGACCATTGGGACAACGAACAAGTTTTACAAATAAATTTAGCTAAAATGAAGGAACTAATAAAACATTGGTTAGATTTGTGCCAAGTTGCTTTAGTCGATTTAGATATACCCCAAGTCCCCATGGAATTAAAAAAAAGGGTAGAAACTTATGAACAATTGGTGCCTATATTAGAAGCTATACAAAATATAAATATAAGAGAGGTTCCTCATTTACTTACGATATTAAATGAATTATTGAGAACTGAAATTAAAATGGACGACCCCGGACTATCATTGGATAGAGTCAAACATTTTCCGGAGATTTTTACTAGAATTCCTGAAATACAAGAATTAAACAATAGGGCTAATGAAGAAAAAAGATTAAAAGATTTAATACATCAAGTTAGTGATACTTTTTATAATAGAAAAATGCCAACTAAATTTACTGAAAGAGAAATTGATCTCGAATTCCAATTTGTCGAAGATAATTTAAGAATGTTGAATAAATTATATTTAAATAAATATTTCCTTTTTATCAAAAAAGAATTAGATAAATTAACTGGTGATTTAATGAGATATCAAAAATTTTTGACTCATTTTGTACATTTCCAAAAATATGTTCAAAAATCAGAAGCAATTTTAGAATTAAATGAATTCGCTAAAGACAACCCGGCCGAACACAAAAGATTATTAAATGAAAATTTAAAAAAGAATTTCTACAAAAATTGTGCAGATTATCGAGTAATCCAGAAATTTTTAGACCATGTGTATGACAAGCAAATTGGACTAATTAATACTATAATACAATCATATGAACAGAATTATAAAGCAATTTTTAATTTTTTTAATAAAAAAAGATTAGAAACTCCGAGATTTTATTTATTATCAAATGATGATATTAATACAATTTTTAAGGAAAGAGAATCAAATGAAGTTAAACAAAAAATGTTATATAAAATATATAGATGGGTTAAATATATAAATGTGGACGAAAATCCAGAAAATACTATTTCTTTAGTAACCAAAGATGGCGAAGAGTTTAAAGTTACTTTAACTAAAAGTAGTAGAACTTTGCAAGATTTGATTGAATTTTTGGATGTGTTTTTAATCAAAAAATTAAAAGACAATTTTAAGACATTTAAAAGAGAGTACGAAGCTTCTTTGAAAGCCAAAAATCAAGAAGATAAAAAACCAAAAGATGTTTTGAGAGATTTAATTATGAATAAAGACAATTTAGCTCAAGGTGTATTTAATTGTATATACTATTTAACTATTGACACCATTGAAAAATCTTTATTTATTGCAGATGAAGCATTTGATAAATTGTTTGATTTATATAATGAAATAAAAGATGAAAAAATTGTATTTTTTATGAATTTAATTAAGGAAAAAGATACCACAAAAGTTCAAAAAAGAATTTTATTTAATTTGATATCCTTAATGAATTATTCAAAAATTATTATTGAAAATTTAATAAGAGAAGACGTTACTTCAAACAATGATTTTACTTTTGTAAAAATAATTAATCCAAAAATTGAAAATGATTCATTTATATTGCATTTTATTCAAAATATTTTCGAATATGGATTTGAATACGTTGGATTACAAGATAATTTCTTAATTATGCCAGAAAGTGAGAGAATGTATGTCGCTTTTGCGAATTGTATAGTAAATCAAAGACCGTTCCAGATGTATGGTTTAGAAGATGGTGGAAAAAAAGAAATTTTGAAAATTTTCGCAAATTTATGTGGAAAAAATATAATTTACATAAATACTACAAAAAATTTCTCTTTTACTTCATTCAGTAATTTCTTTTATGGAAATATAAAACAAGGATGTTGGTTGTGTATCGATGAGACTCAAAATATAAAATTTGAAATAATGGAAACATTAGCCTTGAGAATAGCAGAATATTACAGAATTTTACAATCTGGAGGAGAATTCGAATTAGAAAACGGGGAAAAAGTAACCGCCAATGTAAATCAATTTAATATATTTTTTTATAGGCAATTACCATATATTGCTCCTTTCGATGAAAACAGTATACCAAAAGTTATAAAGAATTATTATAGACATATTGCTATGCCTAAATTTGATTATTATTTCTTCTTGAATCAATCATTGATTAACTTATCTATTGATAAAAATGAAGAGAGGACTAATAAAATATTCTATATATTAAAATATTTACAATGCAAAATCTCCACTTTTAAAAGGACGGGATTACAAATGTATTTCGTTTCAAAAATAATAGATGATTTAAATGAGAATATTACTAATTTAGGTAATATTAATTTGGATTTATATTTAAGAAATCTACTAATGAATTTATTAGAAAATATTATGAATAAGGACGAAAGAGAAGAATATAGAAAATTCTTAAATGAAGTATTCTTAATGAAAGACTACGAAGAACCCCAAAAAAATGACTGTGAAGATCCAGTGATCAACGATGTTATATCAAAAGTTTTATCTTCAATGAAAATAAGTAACCCAAATTATGAAAAACTCATGAAAATTTTATACACATCATTACTTCATTATAATAGCTTTATACTTGTTGGTCCACCACTTTCAGGTAAATCATTTTTAATCGGATTAATTATAAATATCTCTAGACAATTATTTGAAACAGATAAATCAAAATATGGTAAAATATATAATGTAAAAGTTTATTCAAAAAGTAAAACCGCAGATGAATTATTTTCAGATAATAAAGTAGAAAGAGCTTATAGACCAAATAATAACTTTTTTTATAATATGATATCTTTATTTGATAGTGACTCAGAAGATATGCTAACAAAATTAAATGAACATTATACCAAATTGCTAGGTTTCCAAATTCCTGAAGTAGATGAGGAATTAACTCCTGAAAAAATACAATCAGCATTTAACAAAGATGAAGATAATGATGAAGAAAATGTCAATTTATTAAATCAAAAGCAAGAAGAAGAATCTGTCGCCAAAAATTTAAAAATGATTATATTAGATGGTCAAATTGATGATAGTTGGATTGAATATATAAATAATTTATTTGATAAAGATAATTTTTTGAGTTTGGCCAACGGAGATGTCATTAATTGTAATGAAGGGTATAAATTCTTATTTGAAACTTCAAATTTAAAATATGCACATCCCTCATTTTTAACAAAACAAATAATTATAAATTGTAATTATGATATTTTTGGATGGGATACAATTCTTTATACTTGGATTGAATCAAATCCAAAAATTACTGAAAATAGCGTTTTGAAAAATTATATCAGAGGTCTTTTTGAAAATTATTACCCAAAAATATATGAATTTGTTATGAATAATAGAATAAAAACTATAACATTAGGACCAAATTATATAATGAAAACTCTAATAAATATATTTGATTCAATTATTCCTATGTTTAATTTCGAAGATATAAAAATTGGAAGAAAAAATTTCGGAGTTGTTCCAAAAATTGAAATTATTAAAAAATGTACTTTATCTATATTTATTTTTAGTTGTGCTTGGACAATGAATTTATTAAGTAATTTCGTAATTAAAACAAAAATAGAAAAATTAGTTGCTGATATATTTAAAGCCGATGATTTAAAAGGGCCAATTTTTGATTATTATATAGATTTAGAAACAAATGATTTTGAATTATGGGCCAATTTATTAAAAAATGAAGAATATCAATTCGAAATGCCTCCAAAAGAAACTCCATTTTATTATAGTTCTATTTTTGTACACACCAACGAGACTATACCATATACTTGGCTATGTGAAAAATTCATAGATATGAATATACCTTTTTATTTCAATGGAAAGTCAACAAGCGGAAAATCATTTTTAATGGATAATGTATTAGATAAAAAGGCAGCGGAAGATTTAGATATTTTAAAAATAAAAGTTGTTTCTTCATATTATACTAATTCGAATGATGTAGAAAATTACATTTTTAGTAGTTTAAGTACAATTAAAAGGGATGAATTCGGAGACAAAAATTTAAAAAATACTTTATTGTTTATCGATGATTTAAATATGAAAAAACAAAAAGACGAATATGGCTCTTCTACCTTATTTGAATTTTTGAGAGAACTCATTGAAAATAAATATATATATGATACCAAGAATAATGAAGTGAGATATTTGAAAAAATTTAATATGTGTTGTTGCGGAAATTTAACGGCATATCCAGACCAAGATGAATTTAATAGATTTTTAACAAAATATTTAATTATGACTTTCGTTACTACTGATGATTATTATTTGAATATATTTAAACCAAGTTTAGAATTTCATTTTAGACAATTCATACCTAATACATCTGGGATTACTGCAACTCAATATTTACAAGCTTCTCTTAAATTAAATAATTTTTTAAAAAATATTATCCAACAAGAGCCAAAAAAATTGCATTGTCAAATAAATATAAAAGATATGATGAAAGTTGTTCAAAGCTTCCACGATTTCCATTTCCAGGGAACTTCAGATTATCCAGAATATTTAAAAAAAATATTTTTCTATGAAAGTTCAATAGTATACGAAAGTAAATTCAATAAAAAAGCAGATATTGAATTATTTAAGGAAAAAATATGCGAAGCTTACAACTCTGTATTTAAACAAGATAAGGTAAGCAGAGATATGATTTTCAATGATGAATGGAACAAAGGAGAAAGCTACGCCTTTACCCGTAATTATGAAGAATTTATTGCAGAGAAAGTTGAAGAAGATAAATTGATGGTTAATGTAAATAGTAATAATAATGAAAATGAAAATAAAAAAGAAGAAAAAAAAATCGAAAATCATGTATTTTTGGACAAAAAAATAAATTTAATAAATTATATAAAATCAAAAATAAATGTATTTTACAGGGGAAAAGATATAAAAGATAAAACATATATAAAAGTAACAGATGAAAATATAGAATCAGTAATAAAAATTTTAAGATTTTTAGAAAATAGAAATCCGAATTTAATTTTATTAGGTAAAGATTTAATTGGTAAAAGACCCTTATTTGAATTATCAGCTTTTATATCAGGTATAGAAATTATGGAAATAGATAATTCTTTTTGTGATGATACCTCAAAAACAAGAGAATCATTTATATCTAGTGTTATAGTCCCCTTCTTGGTGAATGCTACACATAGAAATAAAAAGACAATATTATATATACCATCTAATATAAAGGCTAATTATATTTTTGAGACAATAAATAAATTGATGGACTATAAAGAAATATTAAATAATTTCGTTTTTATAAATGAAGAAGAATTCGAAGAAATTAGTGAAGAAGAAGCTTATAATAGATTATTATCAAATATTTCATTTTGTATTAATGTCTTACCCAAATCTGAAAATTATTATAAACTATTCATAGATTATCCGACAATAATCAGAAATGCATCGGTGATAAATTTCCATAGTTGGAAAAAAGATGATATGGTGACATTTGTAAATAGTTCTTCTAAAGAAATTGAAATGAATGAAGATATGAAAAATAATTTATCAAATATTTTAATAGAAATTTATAATTATACAAAGACTATATATGATAAATTTTATCAAAAAACAAAAATAGAATTATATTTGTGCCAGAAGCAATTTAGCAATGTTTCAGAATTTTATTTATCTAAATACAATGAATATAAACATACTCTTTTAGAAAAACAGAAAAAATATGATGAAGGTTTAGAAATAATTGATAAAGTAAAAGCTGTTATAGACAAAACTCAAAAAGAAATCGAAGAATCTAATCCATTAAGACAAGAATTAGATAAAACTATAGAAGAAACCAGAAAATTAATTAATGATAAGACAAAAGAAAGGAAGACATGGGTAGGAAAGAAACAGCAAGAAGAAAAAGTAATAGAAGGTTTGAATAAAAAAAAGAAAGATTTGCAAAGTAATTTAGATGGTATTTTACAACCATTTAAAGATGCTATTAGTAAAACGAGTTATACATTAAATAAAGTGGCTCAGTCTGACGTCACAGAAATCAAAAACACTTGGGATTCGCTTAATTTTGGTAAATATTTATTACAAAAAATTTATGAAATTTTGGGAGAAAATAATGAATGGGATACAATAAAAAAAAGTTTAGATGCAAAATTATTTAAAAATTTGGCTGGCTTAAATCCTGTTAAATCAAAAGAAAAGCTTTTACCAATTGTAAAAGAAGTTACAAGCCATCCCGATTTTACGGCAGGAGATAATAAATATCAAAAACCATATAAATTATGTGGAACTTTATGTGAATATTTTAATGTTTGTAAAAACTATTATAATGAATTAGATAATCAAAAGCAATTATTAGATGAAATAGAAGGATTAAATAAAGAAATAGAAGATCATAATAAGACAGTTAAAGACTTTATACAACAAGCAACCATTATTGATAACGAAATTACAGAAATTGAAAAAAAATTGGGTGATTTAGATACAAAAAAGTCAAATAGTCATAATCATTTGTTAAAGTTACAAGCTTTACAAGATTGCTTTAAAGGATTTATAGAAGTCGCTAATCAAAAATTGCATATATGGAAAAGTAAAAAAGAGAATTTGGACATTATTTTAAATAATTTCGATTTTTATTTAATAGTAATTTCTTGTTACTTATTTTATGCAGCACCTTTAAGTAATAATTATAGAAAAGAATATAAATCATATTTGTATTCTTTATCTAAAAAGTTGAATTTAAAAGATATTAAAGAATTCAATATATATACAATATTCCTTGAATTACTTGATTCTTCGAATAAAGATAATGAATTTTGTTCCTCTATAGGGCATTATTCAGATTATTTAGCTGATAATTTCACTATGATGTATATTATGAAAGATAAAATAACTTATTTAATTGATATGAATAGAATGAGTCCTAATATTATTTCTACCTTCGTTGAAATGAAGACTCCTAAAAGCATTGTACAAACCAATTATCATGATATTAATGAATATGGAGAAATGTTCGATAAAATTGAATCTGCAATGAAAAATGGTAGTATTCTCTTTATTAATCAATGCGAAGAAGCTATTTATAATACTTTGGAAAATTTAGTAAATGAAAAATTCACTTATAATGCCGAAAAAGGTAAAAATTGCTATCTTATCAAAAATAGAAAAATGGTGAAAAGCGAAAAATTCAAATTATATTTAATTAAATCTAAGCCATCTTCCAAAATATCACCAAAAGCCTTTGCAAATTGCTATGTTATTAACTTTACTTGTCCTGCTGATGTCATAAGTGATTCGATATATGCCTCATTATGCAAAGAACAAAATTTGAATTCTTTCTTACAAAAAAATAAAATAAATAATGTTATAAATAAAGATCTGTTCAAATTAATGGAAATAGAAAAAAAATTACTAACATATAACAAACAATTTGATTTTTCAGGAAATTTAGAAAAATTAGACCATAATCAAAATGTATTAGATAAATATAAAATAGAAACCAATACACATACTACTATATCAAAACAAATAAATAATAATAAAAAAAGAATAGAAATATTTAACATCGAATTAGATAAATTTAAAATTATAAGTAAAGTATGTTCAAAAATATATAAGTTACTTATGAAATTTTTCTATTATGATAATTTATATATTTTACCAATTGAATATATATCAGATTTAGTAAAAGAATTTTATAGAAATAATTATGGTATTTACTCCAAAGAAATAAAAAAAAAAATATATCAGAAAAAAAACAAAGAGAAAAATGATGAAGAAAATGAAGAAGAAGAAAAAGAGGAAGAAGAAGTACCTCCTCCTCAGCCTGAGCAGGGTGCTCCAAGTAATAATAATAATCCACAGAATCAGACCGAAGAAGCTGATAAAGAAGAAAAAGAGGAAGAGAAACAATTAGAAAAAGAATTAAAAAGACAAAAAGAATTAGATGAGATATATCCTTGTTATCATGAAGAAAATTCATTTGATTTAGTTGTATTTATTTATAATAAAATATCGCATATTTATGATGTAAATAAAAGAAGACATCTATTACTTATTTTATTATTATATGGAATGAAATTCAAAGAGGAAATTCCTTCGAATTGCAAACAAATAATATATAATACATTCAATTATAATTTCCGCAATAATGAAGAAATTTCAGCAAATTTGATAAAATCTCCTGTATCAAAAATAGACGATAGGACATGGACAGCCCTTAAGCAAATAAATGACAATTCCTCATATATATTTTCAATCATAATTGATCATATTGAAAGTCATCCACAAGAATGGGAGACGTTTTTAGATAAAGATGAAATATTATTAGAAAGAGATTTCGAAGTAGTGGATGAAGAATTAGCAAGTACTATAAATCCATTTAATAAATTTTTATTCTTCTCCATAGTTAAGCCTAATTTAAGTGACTCATTAATTAATTGTGTACTTAAAGATATAATAAAAACGCAAGAAGTTAGTTATATTGATGACAATGGAGAAACAAAATATAGAAAATATACTATAGAAGAAAATAAGAATATTGAAGAATTATTCTTTGAAAATATGGCACAAACTAAAAAGCCAATATTAATTTTCGATAACGGAAATGGAGAAATTTTATATTACCATGAAATTTTAGATTTTTATATGCCGAAATTAAAAGAAATTATAGCTGAAAAGAATGCAAAGGCAGAATCTCCCGTAAATGAAGTAATTTCTTTGAAAGAAATTGTTCCAAGTAAATTAGAATTAACAAATGTCGAATTAGATACAATTCATAGTGCAATGAAAAACGGAGGAGTTATTTTTGTAAGAAATTGCTATATGGTTAAAGAATCATTATTAAAAATAATGGATGAAATTAAAGAAGAAAATGCATCAATTAATGAGAGTTTCAAATTGATTTTATTAATGAATAATAAATATTTAATACCTGATTATTTTTATTCAAATTGTAACATAATTAATAGAGACCTTACCATTTTAACAGAAATGAAAGAATTTATCATAGATTTAATCAGTTCTACTCCTGTGAATCTATTTAACAGATTTATGAATTGCGATTCTAATAATTCAAGTAGTTATTACATGAAGAAATTATATATATATTTCACCATGGTGATAGTAATTTTAGTCCAATATTCTAATATCAAATCTAAAATGTTCAAAATACCTATAGGCTTCCAACGTAAAGATTATTTCAGTATTTTAGCATATATATATAAATATATGAATTCTATTAGTGAAGATAAACAGAAAGAATTGAGTAATCCCGATAATTTCTACGGATTTACTTATGAATCTTTAATTAAAATTATTTCGGATGTTTTTATTTCGGCAAGAATGATAACAAAAGAAGAATTTGAAAACATGAATGATTTCCTTTTACAAATATATGAAAATTCTTTCTTCTTAAAAGAAGACAGTCTTTTTGCTTATGATGAATTCATATTAATGAATATTGATGAAAAAAAATATCCTTTAGATCCCCTTAGTATCTCAGAGGAACTTGAAAAAATATCAAATAAAAACTTATCTTCTACAATGAAAAATGTAGTAATTAATAGATATATGATTCCAAAAAGTGCTTTAATTGAAGAATTTGATAAAATACCTAACGAATCATATTTTTGCCTTATGTATGGAATAAGTAATAAAATGTTAGAACAAAAAAAGCAAGTATATATTAAACAATTTTTCGATATTATTTGTATTAATAATGTCTTGATAAAAAATGAAAATAATGGAAAAGAAAAGAAAGAAGCAAATACAATTAATAATTTAAAAATAAATATCAAAACAATAACAGAAAGATTAAATGATTTAAAACATAACTTGCCGGATCTACTAAATACTACAGAGGCAAATCAAGTATTATTCAAAATAAATAAATATAATGAGTTATTTAATCCTTTAGATGAATGTCTACAAGTAGAAATTGATAGTTTTAATAATTACATAAATAGAATAGAAACGGATATAAATTGTCTATTAAGTGTAATTAAAGGCGATATGGTATTAATTGATAAATATCGCAATATGCTCAATTATATTAATAAAAATATAATCCCAAGAGAATGGCATTTATCAAAATATCCTCCTGAAAACAAAGAAATAAAAATAGATGATTGGGTGAAAAGAATAACAAAAATATATGAATTTTTCAATAACTGGATATATGAAGGCTATTCAAGAGTATATAATTTATCATATTTTAATAATGAAAGACTATTCCTGACTTTATTACCAGTTTATTTCCAAAAGAAATTACCTGAAGGCAAAATCAGCTCTGATAAAATAAAATTGCATTATAAATTAACAAAATATGATAATGAAGAAGATGTAACTGAGGAAGTTATGTATGAATTCAAAAAAAATAACAATGATAATGATTTTATATTTATAAAAGGATTAAAATTGAAAGGATTTGAAACTCATAAAGAAGAAGACAGAGAAATAAAAACATTTAGAGAAAGTGTCAACAATAAAGATAGAAATGAATTATTACCAATAGTTGTAATTACTTATATGGTTGAAGATTATCAATATGAAGTTGCCAATCAAAAAGAAGAAGAAGACACCGAAGAAGAAGATGAGGATGAAGAAGAAATACAAATGAATGAAGAAGTCCAAGAGGAAAATAAAAATGAAAATCCACAACCGTCGGGATCTGGTCCGAAAGATGATGAAGAAAACGAAGAAGAAAAAGAAGAAAAAAATGAAGGTGGCGAAGAAAATCCAAATGAAGAAGGTAATAAAGAAGAAAATGATATTGAAAAAAAAGAAGAAGATAATAAAAAGGAGGAGCCTAAGGATGATGATAAAAAAAATGAAGAGCAAGATGAAAAAGAAATAAAAGAAGAAGAAAAAAAAGAAGATAATAACGCTGAGGTTAATAAAAAAGTAGTTGTTGAAGAAACTACTGTAAAAACAAAAAAGATGGAATTTATGGAAGTAATGTCACATATGAAAAATAAAAACTCAAATAAAGAAATAAGAGAGATACATCAAGGACGTGGGCATACTAAAATAATAAGAACAAAAGTAAGATATTATAAAAAACATTGTAGATTAGAAATTCCTTTTATAGAAGAACAAGATCCAAATACTTATAATATAAATGAACCTTATGGTTTTATTGAATTAAGATTAGACTGTGATAAAGATAAGCAAGAAGAGTATTTCCAGAATAAAGGACTTGTAATAGAATTAGATAAATAAAATATTTATTTTAATAAATATTATTTTTAATTAAAATAATTTTAAATATATAATTAATATAAATATTTAAATATTTTATTATTATTATTTATGAATAATAATATTATAAAAAATAA
>JAJJKF010008259.1:0-14162 GCA_023805525.1 Ostracodinium dentatum
TAATGGATTTATGCCAGGAAGGCTCTTTTTTAAAAGAAGTTGACAAAGAAAATGTAAATGACAATAAACAACCAAGAATAATATTACCAAGACAATATATTTTTGAAAATATAAATAATACAGAAGAACTAAATGTTGAAAAAAAAGAAAAAAAAAAAATTAAAATTTCAAAAATTGAGAAATAATAATAGATAATGAAGAAGATAAAGATAAAACAAATGATGAAAAAGAACATAAAGAAAAAAAATCAATAAAAGTTGGTATTTAATAAAAGAAGAGGAAAAAGTAAAATATTAATGGAAAATTCTATTGTTATGAGACAATTATTTTTGGTGCAAATGAGTATACCTATATCGCAGGAATTATTAGTAGTGGAACAAAAGGGAAATCCATCTAATAATAAGAGGAAAAGTGTTAGGAAATTTTATTTTTGTAACGATTTTTAAAGCAAAAAAAAGTATTTAATAATTTATTGGCTAGGAAAATTATACCTAAGGAGGCAAGAATGAATAAATTATTTATAAATAATGAAATAGATATTTGAAAAAATTAAGTCATTCAAATATAGTAAGAATATTTGAATAGTATGAATCAAAAAATAATTTTTATTTAATTAATGAAGTTTTGTTTTGTAAATTTCATAATTATTTAAATATTTTTTTTTAAATATAATTATTTATTTAAACTCTTATTTTTCTTCCTGTTTTTATTTGCTTAACCTTGATTAATTGTTCTTCTTCTTCTTCTTTTTCATCTTCTTCTTCTAAATATGAACTAATTTCTTCTTCATCTTTTTCTTTAATCTTTTCGTAAAAAGTATAGCTTTGTCCAACTGTTATTTTTAATTTTTCAAGTTGATTTGCAATTAATTCTTCTAAATTTTTACTTTTTCCAATTTTTTGATCCCACAATTCAGTCTTGCATAAATATGGCAATAAATTTTTTGTTGGATCTATCTGTTTTTGTCTTTTATCAAGTAAATATCTTGAGATAAATCTTCTTACAGCAGCCCCTAATTCTTTAATAGGAATTAGATTATTATTTTCTTTTTTAATTATTTCAATTTCTTTAGTGATTTCTTCGGGTATTTCCTCTTTATATATATCTTGAAGTTTTTTATATGATTCTTTGAAATATAAATGTTCTGAAAAGTAAAATATACTTAAAAGTTGTTTTATGTTAAATAATTTTCCATTTTCATCATTAAAGAATCTATAACATGTATCTTCTATCATTAAATAATCTGGGGGATTATTTAAAATGTCACTAATTGCTCTTTCTTCTTTGTCAATATTATTTGATAAATAGAAAATTATTAATTCAATTCCTCCTAAAAATTGATTTAAGTTACTTTTGTTTTCACTTTTAAGAATTGATACAATTTTTTCTTTTTCTTCTTTTTCTAATTCTATTTGTCTATATTTCTTATAAAATCTATCTAAAATATCTGATTTTCCGTTAAAATCTTCTCCCAAATATTTAACTAACTTTAGATTTTCTTTTTCAAAGAGGCATTTTCCAGCTAATAATAATTTTGCTAATTCTTCTTCAATTGAAGATATATCATATTTGAAAGTATTATATTCGGAGTAATTGATCGTTCCATTATTATAAATATTTCTTTTTGAAAAAACATTTATCAATTCATCAAAATTGTCATAAATAGAACTACTAAAGCAATTAAATGATAATATTTGATTTGAATTTGCTTCATATACGGGTACTTGATTTTTTAATTCATCAATATAAAAAACTAAATTTTTTTTATTTTTTCCGTTATCAATAATATATTGTAAAAATTCATTTTGCCAATTAATGAAATTTTGATAAGCAGCAGCAATATACATACCATATTCAACTTCATTTGTATCATTTAAGAAATATGCTAATTTATCAGATTGATTTAATGATTTTTCTTTCATTTCAGGATGATATTTAAATTTAATGCATTTACTTTTAATTTTATTCCATGAAGTAATAAAGCTGTCATATTTTTTTTTAAATACATTATTAGTAAAGATATTTTCAGTCTCTATTATTTTGTTTTTGGCATCTTCTCTTGAAATATTAAATGAATAACTATCAATCATATAATTACTAAAATCATTAACATTAGACAAGCAGTCCATCTTTTTTACATCTCCTTTTTCTTCCGATAAATATTTATATAATAAAGGATATTCATTTCTATAGTCTTCTCCCAATTCTTTCATGAAAATTGCTCTTGTCTTATATTTTGTATAAATGAAATATTTTAAGAATGGATATTTTTTGAATCTTTCATCAGTTGGATTTACATTTTCATTTATGATTTCTTTAACAATATCAGAGTCTTCATTTCCTTCTGTTATTATATCTACAAATTCTATTCCATAATGTTGAAAATTATACTTATATATTTCATTCCAATCTTTATTCATTAAATTATAGTAAACTTTAAAAATATATATTTTTAAAACTTTTCTAAACATATTATTTGTACTAGTTCCTACTATTGCAGTAATTATATCTTTTATATCTCCTATATATGCATTTTTTTCATAATTAAAAGTAACGAATTTTTGTAAATATATTTTAATATATGAAATTGCAAATAATTTATATAAATTTTTTTCTTGATCATTATTATTTATAATTTTGTCTAATTCATCAACACATTCTTTAAATATCTTTAAAGGAGTGTCAAAAATAATATAAGTTTCATTCAAAGAATTATTTGCTATACTTTCATAATATTTTTTGAAATGGGTTTTATAAGGTTCTCTTTTTTTAGGCTTGAAATCATCCTGCTTTTTTAGATTTGATATTTCTTCAAAGAATTTTAAAATTGAAAAATCAAATATATTAAGAACCATTTGTTCAAAATATTCATTATTGCATTTATTTAATAAATCAAATAAATGTTTTTCATTATTTATATTAAGTAAATAATCTTTGATTTTTAGCATTTGGGCTGGAGTAGTTTTTATACTTATAATAGTTTTAAATAAGATATTGCTATTATATATATACTCATCATTTTTTAATATAATACTTAATAATTCTTCTCTGAATTTTTTATTATTAATTTTATTATATTCATTAATAAATATTAGAGACATTTTATCTTTATTTATTCCTTCAAAAGTTTCATGTAATTTATTGAAATGAGTAATAATTTCTTTTTCATTATCCTCATTTATATAATCTGCTCCATCAGAATAATAATTTATTAATGATTTTATATTATCAGAAGTGAGCTTTTTATTGGAAATATAGCAATCAATAATTAATAAGATTTCTCTTAAAGAAAAAACTTCTTTGGAAAATAAACTTAGATTATAATCTAGTTTTAAAGCACTTTGCATTATTTCCCTAATTATATTTAAGACATTATTTAATTTTTTCTCATCATTAATTATATTAATATATATTTCTTCTCTCGAAGTTAATATTTTTATTATAGATTCCATTCCAAGGAATAATGCTTTATTAACTATAGCCATATTTTCTGGACATCTTTCCGAAGATTCATATTTTATTTTACCATCGTTAATTATTCCTTCGATTTTGTTATATAAATTTTTGGCAATTTTATTTAATTTAGAAAACATCTGTAGTATGATGACTATTTCATTTGAATAGCATTCAACCCAATTTATAGTGTTAGTTGTATTTTTCACAATATTATTTTCATTATTATCATCAAATTTTAATTTTACAATTAATTTTAACATTTTTTTCAATGAAGTAAAATCTATTTCATCTTTTTGATTTTTATTATCATCTATGTCTTTTTTGTCTTTATTTAAATTTTTCTCAATAAATAATGAATAATAATCATCTAAAAATAATTCATAAAACTCATTTTTTTCATAATCATTTTTAATGATTTTAGAAATTAAAATATTTCTATCTAATTCAAGGAAAATAATTTCATTATATACATTTAAATATTGTTTATATCTTTCTTCTTTCTCTTGTTTCTTATCTGAAAGAATTCCTCTTAATGATTTTTCATTATTGTTATAAAATCTTAATATTTCATTTCTGAATTTTTTAACAATTAAATCAATAATATATATCATACCTGGCAATTTCAATCCTAAAATAATATCTAAATTATTTTCACCTGGCTTTTCAGCTATATTGAATTTTTCTTCAGTAATATTCATTTCACTTAAATATACCTCTTTAGTTCTTTTTAAAACATTTATTACATTTTCATTGTTTTCTTCTTTTTCTTCTTCATTGTTTTCTTTTGCTTGATTTCCATCTTCATCTTCATCCTTTATTTGATTTACTTTTTCAGCTTTTTTAATTCTATCTAATTCATATTTAGATAATATTGTTGAAAAGAATTGATCTTGTTCAGCTCTGAAATATAAATAATTCAATTTTTTTTGATAATAATTTGATAAATATCTTTTAATTATAGTTATCATATCAATATCATCTTCATTTATTGATCCTTCTTCTTTTAAAGGTTTTTCAACAAGATTTTCTTCTTTAGACATTTGAATCATTAAACAATTATTGATATATTCTATTAAATCTTTTTCATCATGACTAATGCAATAAATTAATTTATTTACATAATTTTTTTCATTTAATTCTCCGAGAGGTTTAGGAATATTGTACTTCATATAACTTAGAGCAATATAAAGACTTTTTTTTAAGCAATTATTTAGATCTAAAATTTTGCCAAAAAGCTCTTTTCCTTTTAAAGTTGTTATATCTTTTAAGGTTAGATTTTCATTTCCATTTAAATTATCGATAAATACTTGATAATATTCTGATAAAAGAGATAATGATTCAGTAATTCTCGTTTTATTAAAAATATTGATTTCAGTTGTACTTTTTTTCAGTAATTCATTTATTTCAGTGTCAAAAATTCTTTTTATATGAACGATAAATACAAAAGCTTTTTGATTATTTTCATAATTATAATCTTTTTCTTTGTTTTCAATGAAATATTTAATGTAATTTATGAAGTTTCCTTCATTTGAATTAAAATTAATTAAACAAATCTTTAAATCCTTTCCATTGAAAAATTTATCTATTTCTTTTTCAAATTCTTTTTCTGATTTAAATGCACTTATTTTAATGTTTATTATATTATTTTTTGTTATATCACCCAATTCTTTATTTTTAAATTCATCAATATTTTGAATTACATCTAAAATATTACTAAAAGTATACACAATATTTTTCATATTGTCCATCTTTTCTAAAAACCTTCTAAGATTACTATGTTCTCCTTCGTTATATTCGCTTATTATCTGTTCAGATATGTCTGGATATTTTGTTTGGAATCCATTGTATCTTAGACAAAGAATAATATCTTGGGGCAAAATTAGACTTATTTTTTTAATAACCTCTGTTATCATATCTTGCATTTTCAAACCTTTTTTTAATGCTTGATACATTATACCTTGAATTTCATCTAAATTATTATTCATAAGAGTTTTTGAAAGATCATAATTTATTCCTTTAAGTTGGGTTTTTTCTTTGTCACAATTACATAAATCCTTTAATATTCCAAATATTCTTTCTGATTCTTTTCTAAGATTTTCTCCTAATAAATATTCAAATGAAATTATATGCTTTTCAAACCTATTTAAGAATGGTGGCTCTTCTTCAAGTTCATTTCCTTCATCAACACTTACAATGCATCTGAATTTTTCATTAACATAAGAAAATGCATTATTAGAAGAACCTATTGCAATACGAGCATAAAATTTTTTATTAACTTCAGTAAAGTTCTGATTAAATAGATCATATAAAGCAGGATAAACAGATTCTAAATTTTTTAGAATTAATACGTTTTCTTGTTCCATATGCATTTGAATTTTATTTAATATTTTCAAAGAGTATTCTTCATCTTGTAGATCATTTCTGAATTGACTTCCAATATAAAAGCTATATTTTTTTTTTAATTCTAATAAAATAGATGATATTAAAAATGTACTGGTTGAAGATTTTGAAATTACCAGTAAATATCTACTTTTTTCATCGTTAATATTTTCAGTTATTCTTTTGAAAACATCATATTTACTGCTAACAGGAACATTTGGATAATTTAGACTAAAAATATTTTTCATTTTTTCTATAGAAGTTGCATTTTTTGCGCCATCAAATCTTAATCCACCGAAATTTCTTTCAATACTTAATGCTCCAAAATTTTCTATTATATGAGGATCAATATCTCTTTTTTTTTCATCCACCATTTTTCTAGAAAAAATTTTCACTAGATGATAAAAATCTCTGTTACCATGGAATTCTTCTTTTCCATCCTGATTATGTTCTGACTTCAAAAAATGTTTATATTTGAAATAAGCTAATCCAAGATTTTCATAATAATTTTGATATATTTCTGCAAGTCCTTTGTCATAGGATTGGCCTATTATAAAAGCTGTATCTTTTGTATCTTTTTCATCTAAATCTGGGATTGATAAAAACATTGCACGATTCATTTTTGAAGCGTCTAAAACCCAGTTAGATATACCAACAAAAGCTATTTTTTTTTCTCCTTCATTAAGATCATATTCCAATTCTGAATGAATAACTTTAAGTGGATTATTTGGTGAATGTTCTGCAAGACCCATTTCATCGAAGAAAATCATTGATATATTCATTTTTCTATCTTCTTTAGATAATCGTTTTAATGCTCTCCTTGCTTTTATAAATATTTTTTCTACTCCTTCAGATGTACTTCCCATTGAGCCTTGGTAAGAATTTATAATTATTTTTGGATATTTCTTAAAAATAAAATTATTTGAAGCAGTTCCTTTCATCGACTTATTAATTAATTGTACACTTAAAGATTTACTACATCCTGGTTTACCAACAATAATTATTGGAACTTTATTATTAATTGCAATAAACAATGCAAATATGTTATCTAATAAAGCTCTGTTTTTTGCTATACCTTCTTCAAGTTCAATATTATTAGCTATAAATAATTCTTCTTTCAAAGGTAGAGTAAGAAAATCTATTTGAAATTTAAATTTTTCTTTTAATATTTCATTCATTATATTTTCTAATTGCCCTCTTTTTTTATTATCTGTAATACGCAAATAATAGCAAACGAAAACAGCTAAAATAATAGAATATATTTGTAAGTTGTCTCCATCTAAATTGTGATAAAAATTATATTCATCTATATCTAATTGCTTATTTTCAAGTAATTTATGATTGATGTTTTTTTTTGTTGTTAAATAGTTAAAGAAGAATTCATAAATAATAGTAAATCTCCTTATTTCTCTTAAAGAAACTGAAGAAACATCATTTCCTTCCCTTATGAAATTTTGTGCATTTACTATCATTTCAACAGCTAAATTCTTGATTTTATCTAAACCTATTTTGTGATTATTATTTTTGAAATATATATTTCCCATTGGTTCTGATGTCATTTGTACAATGTAGGATCTTTCATCTTCTTCAGTCAAATTTCCAAAGTGGAAAACAAAATTTAATATAGAATGTGGCAATGGATTAACTGTATATACTAAAGTACTATTCATTGCTCTTTTTAATCTTTGCTGTTCTTTTTGATCTAAATTCTTCTTCTTCTCTTGATTTGCTTGATTTGCATTAAGTCCTATTTTTTCAATTGCTTTTTTACTTAGTCTATAAGGATTGCAAGCTGCAATAAAAACAATATTAGAAGGCAATTTTTTTCCTTGATATGTATGCTTACACATTAATTCACTTATTAAGCCCATTGAATTACATGTATTTATTTCATCTAAAAATACCCACATTTTTCGAGGATAATAAGTTTGACCTTTTTCTTTATATTTTTTCAATTTTTTATTTTCTTCTTTTTTTAATTGTATGGCTTGTTTAATTACATGTTTTTTAAGAAATTTAATAATGTCATTATCACTTATACCAGCATGAATATTTAATATTTTCATTTTTTTTTTAGAACCATTATTAAGCATTTCAGATAATTTCCTTATAAGTGCTGTTTTACCACATCCTGTTTCTCCCATCATTATTACTGGAACATTAGCTCTTATTTTTAATAAAATCAGAACCATTTTAAGGAAATTGTCTTTTGTGATTTCATATTTATTAGTTATTTCTTCTAAAGACAATTGTTTTTCTTCATTTTCTTCCTCTTCTTTTATTTGATCTTTTTCTTTGATTTCTTTTTCTTCTTTTTCTTCTTCAATTTCTTCTTCTTCTTTTTCTTCTTCATCTTTTTCTTCCTCTTCTTTTTCTTCTTCTTCAATTTCTTCTTCTTTTTCTTTGTTTTTTTTTTCTTCTTCTTCTCGGTTTTGAGAATTACTTCCAGTCGGAAGGGTGATAGGATTTGTTATTTGTAAAATTTCTTTTAATTTTATGAGAAATTTTACTTTATTATGATCTCCTTTAAATTCTTTAGAATCATATCTTGGTAATTTTTTTCTTTCATTTTTATCTAAAATATAATAGTTTGTTAAATTAAATAAATTAACATATTCTTCATCATTTTCATTTTTATTTGTAATAATACTATAATCTTGGCCATTTCCTTCATGAAAAAAAATTAATGATTCTTTTAGTTCTTGGAAAGAAACCATAACTTCATTTTCTTCTGCTAATTGTTGAATTCCATTCTTAGTATCTTTTTCCTCATCATATACTCCGAATAGATTTTCATGAGTTTTCCTTTGGCTTTTGATAATTTTCGTAAACGAACCTTCGATAAAATATTTTGTATTTTTAATAAAAAGGTCTAATACAAAACTTCGAATATTATTTGGTTGTAATTTAGGTATAACACGTTGTTCATTTAATAAACTTGCAGATAAAACAAAATTTATTGAAAATTTCTTTAAAGGGTCTGCTAAAACATTAATAAAAGATGTAACTTGATAATAATTTGGCTCTTTTATTTTTAACTTATTATTAATTGCATCAAAAATTAATTTTTGACATTCCAATTGAGGTAAAACCTGAGCTATTATCTTATTTTCAACTTTTGAGAAATCTGGAGATGATACGTCAGGAATATATAGATCCAGATTATCGATTTTGTTTTCTTTAATGACTTTTAAATAATTTGCCACTATTTGTACATTTGATGTTAATTCTTGTGATACAATTAATGGAGCCAATTCCTTAATAGACAATTGTTTTTTAGGGAAAAAAGTTAATATAGGGAATTTTTCTATGAAATTAATAAAACCATTTGGATTTTCAATTTTAATTCCAACATTATATGGTAAAAAAAAGATTTCATCATTCTGTCCATAAAATTTAGTTATTAATATTGAAAAAAGAAATTCAAGCATTAGATCTACTTTATCCGTATCATATAAATCAAAATGTATTGAACAATTATCGGTAATTTTTAATTTCTTCAACCTTCTAATTATATCTTTTCTATTAAATACTCCACCAAAAGGGAAATGAATATATTTTTTTTTTTCTTTCTCTATTTCTGTTTTAATGTAGGTTGATTTTCCGACTCCTGATTGATCTGATTCAACTACTTCAACATTACTCTTATCATCTATTTTTATATAGTCTAATTCGTGATCTTTGAATTTCAAAGATTTATTAAATTTCAATAAATCTAAACTTTTAATGATATCAACACTTTTGTCTGTATAAAGGATAATTAAGCATGATTTCATTTCAACAGATTTATTTAATGATTCAAGTAATTCAAGCAATCTATTTTTTTTATCAAATTCTAATAATTCAATTCCTCCAATTATAAAACAAGAATTAAATTCACATAAAATTGATCTATATAAAAATGCGGTTAATTCTTCATTTGTTGTTTCCTTATTACATAATAATACATTTTGCGCTTTTGGAGTATTTTTTGTAAGGTGTTTATATATTTGAAATAGATTTTTTTCTAATTTATCACATACATGCATATATACACCTTTATTTACTTTAGTTTTGTCTTTTATTAAACTTTCTTCGTATATCTTTTCTAAAGATATATTATTTTTATTTAAAATTTCTGTTAAATATTTTTCACAATTATTTATCAAATCTTCATATTTATTGCTAGTTGATTGATATTTATAATTAATGTTTGTATATTCCATTGAAGCATTTGCTAAAAACATTAATAATGGAGCAATTTTTTTTCTATCCTCTTCGTTTCCTTTTATTGAATCATGAATTAAATTAAATTGCCTTCCATAAATAAATCTTATTAAAGGCTTTTTTTGATATGCATCAAATTGAGCTTTTTTTAATTCAGTTAACATTTTTGATAATTCTGATAATATTTCTTTATGATTACTTGTCTTTAATTTACATCCTGAATATTCACATTCAAAATTTTTAATATTTATATTTATTTCTATTAATTCAGGATATCCTGAAATAAATAAATCATCTAATAAAGCATATATATTATATATCTCTGAAACTATGTCAATGAATTTTCTATAATTTTCAAGATTTTCTTTTTCTTTTTCATCTCCTGTTACTTTCTTGGTTAATTGCGCACGATCCCTTAATTCCAAAAGTGTACTTAAATCTATTGTCTTTTTCTTTTTTTCATTCCCACCAAAATAATTTCCTTCGAAAAATTTTTTTTTTGTGTTCCTTAATGTAAAAGAGGATTGTTTGCATAATAATTCAATTGTTTTTTTTTGAGCTTCTGACTTATCCAAACCTGAATCTAATAAATTTTTTAGTTCAATATAATTATTTACATATTTTGAAAACAGGAATTCTATCTTATTATCTTTTTTATTATCTTTTTTATTATCTTTTTTAACTTCTTCTTTAAATAAATTAAAGATCTCAATATCTTTTTTCTTACTAAAAGTTTCTTTTTCATTTTTACCTAGTTTATTCATAAAAATAATGCATTTTTCAAATTCTATAATATCATTTGAATTTAAAAATTCATTATCCTTTTCACCTACTAGTTCTTGTAAATGACCACAATCATTGATTGTCATTTTCATTAAAAATTCAATTGATTCTGGAATTCTTTTTAATTGTAATAAAATATTTAAGTAATTGCTTTCATTTTCTTCGCTATTTTTTAATGTTTCTATATCAATGAAATAAGGCTCATTTTTCATTTCATCTAAGGAATCAATTATATCTTTTTCTAATGTATCTTTTTGAAATTTATCAGTAATTTGTTTGGCTTTTTTCCAAAGAATATCTTTTGTTACTCCGATTTTTTCTATAAAAAGTAAAATTGCAATTAAAATATTATATAATTCTTCTCTTTTAATTATTAATGTCATACTTTTTTTTATTTCTTCTTTATTATAATTTCCATCCTCTTTTTTAAATATTTTAATTAAAGTATCAATCTCATCATCTAGCTTTTTAGGGTCTATATCTTTTATTGTACTGAGATAAACTTTAAAAACTTCCTTACAATTTACTAATTTATTAATATCTTCTTTGTTAAATATATATTCTATTTGTTCAAATTCCTTTTCTGTTTCTTCATTGCATTCTTTGTCTTTGTCTTTATATAGAGCTCTATTATTATTAAAAATATTCATATAAAATAAACTTTTTTTTTTGACAGTTCTTTCTTCTGCTTTTGCTAAAAAATTTTTTTTTAAATCATCAACTTCTTTGACATATTTATTTTTATAGCAATTCAATTTACCGTTTTTAATTTCATTTATTATATCTTTGATTCTTTTAATATTATCCTCTTCTTTCTTTTTGAAAAATAAAAGAAGATCTTCAAGTATTGTCTGTAAATCTTTAATTACGTTTTTAACTTCAGAATGAAGTTCATTAATTTTTTTAAAATATTTATTAGCTTTTTCTTCATCATTCTTAGAAATCATTTTTAATCTTGATTTTAATTGTTCATTTTTTTCTTCCTTGTCATTATAAAATAAACTAATATCTCTATATGTAATTTCTCCATTATTTATATCTTTATCTAAATCTTCAATGATATTATTTGCATTCTTAATATAATAAGTATCCTTAAATTCATTTTTTCCTAAAATTTCGCTGTCAAGCAATCCTTTAAATAATTGTACATTCTCATTTTCATCTAATTTCATGAAATCATCTTTTTGAATATTAAATTTATCTATATTCTGTAAAATATTTTCTGATAATTTTGGGCAATTATTTATTAAATATATTAAAGATGCCGGATTATCATTATCACCAGTTGTAAAATATTGAGTAATAATTTGTCTTGAATTTGAAGTAAGATCTTTACAAGATGCAACAAATTTTATATATATTTCATTTAGGAGGTCAACATTAAGATTTTGATTCAATCTTATAAGCAAAATATTTGTCTCTTTCATTTCTGAATAAATTAACAAATCGTTTATATCTTTATTAAAATTTGGACATTCTTTAGGCTTATAAGTGTCAAGTAATTCAATAAATTTGTCTTGAATAGCATTCAAAGAATTGACTTTGTCGGTATCTAGTAATTTAAATAAAATATTAAAATCATTTAAGTGTTTTACTAAATTAGCAACTTTTTTTAAAAAATCGCTGTTATTTTGTCCATCAAATATTGAATTCCAATCTATTTTTGCCCATTTTTCATAAAATTCTTGATTAAACGATTTAATATCTAAACCATCTAATATTTCCAAAGGACGATATATTTTCTTCTTGTATTGTGCCGATTTGTAATATTCATCTTTTTCAATAAAATTTAATATATCGATATTTTTTAATTCACCTTCCTTGGAAAGCTTTAGCCCAGTTTCATGAATTTTTTTCTTTAGATCTTCTTTAATTTTAAAATCATTAATTACTTTTTCATTTAGTTCTACAATATCTTTAATGCTCAATAATTTTTCATAATCTACTTCGCTCAAATAGGAAATATATTTATCGCATAAATCAGAGCTTAATGTCAAAAAATAAACCTTCTTTTCACATTGATTATCGAGCAATTTTTTATATAGCTCAAATATACCTTTTATATTATCCTCTCTTTTTACTTCAATTATTTCTTCTACATTGATACATTGATTTTTGTCTTTTTCTAATATTTCATAAATCTTATTTTCTTTTTCCACAACTATTTGTAGCAAATCATAAAGATTATTATTATATTTCAATACTTTAATTAATTCTTCAAAATTTGTAATATAATTTAATATAATACTAATATCATCTTTTGTTAATTTCAAAGCTTTAAAGAAATGGAAATTTGTTATTAATGCTTTACAGACATATTTTTTCACAATTTCATTTTCATTGTTGATTAATTCTTTCATTCTTTCACGTTTAAAATGAGTAGTATAATACAGAATAAATGAAAATAGTTTCATTCCATAGTCATCTTTATCTTTCTGTTCTGTAAAATTATCTAAAACTTTTCCTGGTTTTTTTTCAAAGGATTTTAATATATTAAAGGACGGCCCTTCTTTGTTTTTTGGTATTTTTCCCAATTCTTTAATTTTGTCGAGTTTAAAAGCTCCTAAATGTCTTTGAACCAGTTTAGTTTGAAAACATTCTAAGAAAACCAACATATATAAAGCAAATGAAAATTGTTTTCCCTTACCAAGAAAAAGATTTTGAGTTGAAAAAGAAAGACCAATTCTTTCTGGTGACTTTTGGAGCTTTATATTTTCTGAACTTAAATAGTCTGTGTAAATAAGAAATTGTTCCATATGATTAAATTTATATGATTTTGGTGGATCTATTTGCTTACCCCAGGCAGAGGCTTTTCCAAACTTAAAATCATAAACAAAGGTATCTTTGGTAAGGTCTGGAACAAGTATTTTACTTTCGAATTTTTTTCCATCGCTGTTTTCTAATTTAATAAGATATTCTACTTTTTTCTTTTCTTTTTCTATCATTTTAGAGGGATCGATTGTAAATCGATAAACCGAATATTTAAATCTATTATCTACTTCAAGCTGTTTTTGAAATACTACCTTTAAATCTTCTGCTTCTGTATATTTTTGTGAAAAATCAATTTGTACAGGATTTTCCAAAAGGTGGCTTTCAATAAAAAATACATATCTGTGAACTCTTTCTTCTTCCTTTGACATTTGTATATTTTTAAAAAAAATAAAATTGCTTTTTATATTGAGATATATTAATTAATAAAAAGTTTAATTTTTATTATTTTTATTATTTTGTTTATATTAAAAAAAGATAATTTTTATTCACTTATTTATTTTTTTTTAAATTTTTTATTTATTAAAGTTATCTTTATTTTATTATTTAAATGGGGATTGGGGATTGGG